>CAWUFW010008555.1:600000-875019 GCA_963921515.1 Calotriton arnoldi
GCAGCACAAAAGTAAGGTTAAAGACATGTTGACAGATGGTTTAGTGATTAGGGTACTTTGTATGAGTCTTTGAAAAATACAGGTATAGACGTATTTGGATATTTGTTTTATATATAGTGTCACTAGGAAAAGGTACAGACACATGTATGGATGCTTTCAGGAATATGGTGAGACTTACAATAAAGATATGTGAAGGCTTGCTGCTTTAGATTTGGCTAAGCTCAACACTTTGGGGCCGATTCCGATCCCGGTCGGAGGCGCACCCAATACCATTCGGTCGGGAAAAAAGCCATGCGAAAGCCTGTTTCCCGACCGATCCGTACAGCACACCGAACGAGTAAGTACGATGCGCAAAACAGCACAGAATCCGGCCGAGCCGTACTCACCCAAACCAGGTCCTGTTCCCCGACCGAGGCGAATCCGGAAACGCCGAATCGAGTCGCACGGAAGGGAAAATGCAGCTCCGTCCGGCCGAACCAATCAATCAATCACGGCATTTATAGAGCGCGCTACTCACCCGGGAGGGTCTCAAGGCGCTGGGGGAGGGGGTAAGTTACTGCTCGAACAGCCAGGTCTTGAGCTGCTTCCTGAAGGAGAGATGGTCCTGGGTTCGCCGAAGGTGAGTGGGGAGGGAGTTCCAGGTCTTGGCTGCCAGGTAGGAGAAGGATCTTCCTCCGGCGGTGGTTCTGCGGATGCGTGGTACGGTGGCGAGGGCGTGGCTGGTTGATCGTAGCTGGCGTGTGGGCGTGTAGAAGGTCATGCGGTCGTTGAGGTACTTTGGGCCCAGGTCGTGGAGGGCCTTGTGTGCGTGGGTGAGGAGTCTGAACGTTATTCTCTTGCTGACGGGGAGCCAGTGCAGGTCTTTCAGGTGTCCGGTGATGTGGCTGTGTCGGGGGATGTCCAGGATGAGTCGTGCGGAGGCGTTCTGGATGCGCTGGAGTCTTTTTTGAAGTTTGGCTGTGGTTCCGGCGTAGAGGGTGTTCCCATAGTCCAGTCGGCTGGTGACGAGTGCCTGGGTGACGGTCTTCCTGGTTTCAGTGGGGATCCATCTGAAGATCTTGCGGAGCATGCGCAGGGGTGTTGAAGCATGAAGATGAGACGGCGTTGACTTGTCTGGTCATCGACAGGGAGGAGTCCAGGATGAAGCCCAGGTTGCGTGCGTGGTCCGTTGGCTTGGGCGCGGTGCCCAGGGCCGGGGGCCACCAGGAGTCGTCCCAGGCGGAGGGTGATGAGCCCAGGATGAGGACTTCCGTCTTGTCTGAGTTCAGTTTAAGGCGGCTGTTCCTCATCCAGTCGGCGACGTCTCTCATCCCGTCGTGTAGGTTGGCTCTGGCGGTGGTGGGGTCGTTGGTGAGGGAGAGGATCAGCTGGGTGTCGTCGGCGTAGGAGATGATGTTGAGGTTGTGTCGGCGTGCGATGGCTGCGAGGGGGCTCATGTAGACGTTGAAGAGGGTTGGGCTGAGTGAGGATCCCTGTGGAACGCCGCAGATGACTTCGGTGGCTTCGGATCTGAACGGGGGGAGGCGGACTCTCTGGGTTCTTCCAGCGAGGAACGAGATGATCCATTCCAGTGCTTTCTCTCGGATTCCGATGTTGCTGAGGCGCTTCACTAGGGTGCGGTGGCAGACGGTGTCGAACGCCGCGGAGAGGTCCAAGAGGATGAGGGCAGCTGTTTCCCCGTTGTCGGTTAGGCGTCTGATGTCGTCGGTGGCTGCGATAAGGGCGGTCTCGGTGCTGTGGTTGGCCCGAAACCCGGACTGCGAGGGGTCGAGGGATCCATTCGTCTCGAGGAAGGCGGCAAGCTGTCTGTTGACGGTCTTCTCGATGACTTTGGCCGGAAACGGAAGGAGCGAGATGGGACGGTAGTTCTTAAGGTCGGTGGGGTCCGCCGTTGGTTTCTTCAGGAGGGCGAACAAGTACGATGCGCTTCCCGTACGCGCCGAACCCGTCGCTACGCACGGCACGTCAAAGCATCCGGGAGAGGCGCACATAAGCTCCGATTCGCGCCACAACACGATCCACGGCTACGAGACGAACACGCCAGCGAAGAGGACGAGGCGAAGCGACGAGGACGACGCGAAGCAACGAGGACGACGCGAAGCAACGAGGACGACGCGAAGCAACGAGAATGACGAACGACACGAACCAACCATGAATCCCTTCGTCCCAATCATACCAATATTCTACATTTACTACCGGAACAGGCACGGACGCGTACGGCGCAGAAGGTAAGTCAGACACCAACCACAAAACACATACAACACGTACACGACACATCACACACACACAGAGGAATGCAGAATATACTTACACCAGCAACAGCAGCACCATAGGGGCGGGATGCCCATCACTAATGCCACATATGCACACAGGGGCCTGAATGCGCACCACCACCCCTACCCAGGGGGGGCAGGATGCCTACCACTACTACCACCCTCACCCAGGGGGGGCTGGATGCCTACCACTACTACCACCCTTAGCCAGGGTGGTGCCAGATGCCCACCACCACTACCACCCTTAGCCATGGGGGTGCCAGATGCCTACCACTACTACCACCCTCACCCAGGGGGGCTGGATGCCTCACCACCACCCTTAGCCAGGGGGGCTGGATGCCTACCACTACTACCACCCTTAGCCAGGGGGCTGGATGCCTACCACTACTACCACCCACACCCATGGGGGCTGGATGCCCACCACTACTACCACCCTGAGCCAGGGGGGCTGGATGCCTACCACCACCCTTAGCCAGGGGGCTGGATGCCTACCACTACTACCACCCTGAGCCAGGGGGGCTGGATGCCTACCACTACTACCACCCTCACCCAGGGGGGCTGGATGCCTACCACCACCCTTAGCCAGGGGGGCTGGATGCCTACCACTACTACCACCCTTAGCCAGGGGGCTGGATGCCTACCACTACTACCACCCACACCCAGGGGGGGCTGGATGCCCACCACTACTACCACCCTGAGCCAGGGGGGGCTGGATGCCTACCACCACCCTTAGCCAGGGGGGGCTGGATGCCTACCACTACTACCACCCTGAGCCAGGAGGGGCTGGATGCCTACCACTACTACCACCCTCACCCAGGGGGGGCTGGATGCCTACCACTACTACCACCCTTAGCCAGGGTGGTGCCAGATGCCCACCACCACTACCACCCTTAGCCATGGGGGTGCCAGATGCCTACCACTACTACCACCCTCACCCAGGGGGCTGGATGCCTACCACCACCCTTAGCCAGGGGCTGGATGCCTACCACTACTACCACCCTCACCCAGGGGGCTGGATGCCTACCACTACTACCACCCTCACCCAGGGGGCTGGATGCCTACCACCACCCTTAGCCAGGGGGCTGGATGCCTACCACTACTACCACCCTCACCCAGGGGGCTGGATGCCTACCACTACTACCACCCTCACCCAGGGGGCTGGATGCCTACCACTACTACCACCCTTAGCCAGGGGGGCTGGATGCCTACCACTACTACCACCCTCACCCAGGGGGGCTGGATGCCCACCACTACTACCACCCTGAGCCAGGGTGGTGCCAGATGCCCACCACCACTACCACCCTTAGCCATGGGGGTGCCAGATGCCTACCACTACTACCACCCTCACCCAGGGGAGCTGGATGCCTACCACCACCCTTAGCCAGGGGGGCTGGATGCCTACCACTACTACCACCCTCACCCAGGGGGGCTGGATGCCTACCACTACTACCACCCTCACCCAGGGGGGCTGGATGCCTACCACTACTACCACCCTTAGCCAGGGGGGCTGGATGCCTACCACTACTACCACCCTCACCCAGGGTGGGCTGGATGCCTACCACTACTACCTCCCCCACTCATAGGATGGACAATGCATGACACAACCAGCACACCACAACCTAGGGAATGCAAGAAAAAGACATCCCCCCAACACCATGACAAGCGTGTGTAGACTGTGTCAAATGCCTACAACACCGAACATGACTTTGAACATACAATGTGACCCCCTAGCACATGTGCCACACATATATGTGTGTGGCACCCACAATGCAAGCAGGCCATGACCATTGTGGCAATGGGGTCCAAACACCCATCATCACAGTGACCAAAATGTAAGTGTGGGGTCCATAGCTGAAGCACATTTTGAACATTATGGCAATGGGGTCCAAACCCCCATCATCACAGTGACCAAAATGTAAGTGTGGGGTCCATAGCTGAAGCACATTTTGAACATTGTGGCAATGGGGTCTAAACCCCCATCATCACAGTGACCAAAAGGTAAGTGTGGGGTCCATAGCTGAAGCACATTTTGAACATTGTGGCAATGGGGTCTAAACCCCATCATCACAGTGAGCAAAATGTAAGTGTGGGGTCCATAGCTGAAGCACGTATTGAACATTGTGGCAATGGGGTCTAAACCCCCATCATCACAGTGACCAAAATGTAAGTGTGGGGTCCATAGCTGAAGCACATTTTGAACATTGTGGCAATGGGGTCCAAACCCCCATCATCACAGTGACCAAAAGGTAAGTGTTGACAAAGAAAGAGGTGCAACTGCCAAACTGCATGGATGATTCCTGGTCACAGAACAAAAAACACATCAGTGACAAAGTAGTGTATGTGTCCCATTGCAACATAAATTGGGTGAGCCAAATACTGCAGTGCAAATAAGACATACCTTTGGCCATGTGCAGACAAACAACACCCATGGGGGCTGACACCGTCAACATTCATCAATGACACAATGACAGAAGTGACCATCAGAATGCAGACCCACATATTTGCACCAATGGGCACACAAATGCAGATACCCTGTGGAGACTGCAGATGTGAGGTGAACAGATACCATACCATGGCAGCAATGGGACACACAAATCATGATCATTGTGCTGACCGATGACCTAGGAGTCCCAGGGACAGCAGGGGAAACCCACCAAACTACATACAGACAATGGCACACCCAAGATATGCCAATGCAGTGGTGCAGATGCACAAACACAAACAGGCAGACCCACACTGCACATCATACACAACAGGTGAGGGGGGGTGCCAGTGTCCCCAGGCAACCACACAACACATGAGGAGACCTGAATACCAATCATACAGATGTGCATACAGTGCCACACAAAGGTAACTCATGGATCCAAATCCCCTATGTGGGCAAGCAGGCATTGTCACATGAGAGGGAGCACAAATCACACATGTCACACAGGCACGTAGGGACAGCAACTGACACAGCAAGACACAGACACACCACAGCACCACCCCCAGGGCCCCCACAATGTGGCGACCCTGGGCTGCATTACAATCCCACTGTGATGACAAAGCTAAATGTCGTTCACACTGTGAACCACAGTCATGTGTCCTGAGCAACTAACTACCATCACACCTACACAAGCACAAATCAATCAGCATGGCCAGTAAGCCAAGGCCAACATGGAGGCAGGGGCCTAGCCGGGCAACAACTCTCATCTGCACACACTCAACACCACACCCCTCGACCTCCAACAATGTGCAGCAGTGAAGAACACATGCACTAGTGACATTGCACATGCACCCATGACTATTCCATGGTGGTGGGTGGGAACCAAGGTGCAGAAACACATCACACATGGCCACTCAACAAGACTCCTGAATGTCTGACACACTGCACACTACGCTGTACATGGACATGACGGCAATACCACACCAACCAATGGCATACCAGCCACAGTCACACACCAATGAAGAAGCCAAGGTCACCCACAAAGAACACACATAGACAACAACCAACATTGCAGCCCGGACCCTGAGGAGGGCCAGCAGTCACACACACAACGTGTCACAATCACTGAACGATAACACAAACTGGAAATCACATGACAGGGGCAAACAACAAGTGCCAAGGGGAAACCTGACTGTGACCCATCTGCGTCTGCACACAAACTCAGCCCTGACAGCAAACACCCCTATGGGTGACACCCTGATGACCAGTAATGTGCCATGCACCCACATCACAGAGAACCCAGGGAGAAGACTTTGGGGGAACATAGGTCAACTCAGCTAGCATCACAAACAGGTACAACACTAGGGATCACAGCATGCACAGCTAAACGGAAGTGAACACACAGACATGCACATACAACACACACCTTGGGCGCAGGCAATGTCACAGGAGTACACACTGCCATGAGGGGACTCCACTCCTGTGTGAGGAAAGCTGTGCCATATGTTGCCTCAGTAGGGCCCCATCATGTCAGCTGAGCACTTGGTCACACAATCAACAATTAGCACCAAATGAGGGCTCCCGTCACATCAGCCTGGTCATGGAAGTGCCAACGGAATCATCAGCACAGATCCAACACACTTGTATAGCAATGTTGCACTGACAACACAGATGAGTCCTTCCCCATTGATGCCCAAACCTGCATGTCCAGTGGAGATGGCCACACGGTCAGGGAAGTAGACGAATTGAACAATGGCAGGCACAACAGATGTGCAGGGGTGGAAGCCACAGATGTGAAATAGCTAATCTAAGTAGGAAATCCCATTGCCAAATACTGAACACATGACACCCTCAGATGCTGCTATGGATGACATGGATACACCACAGGATAGGACACATTCCCCCTGGACCACATGGGTTCCTGCACAGTAACACTTCATTATCATGAGACCAAATATCACCATCACTGCAGCAAGGGCATGGTTAGCATCATCAACAACATGTACATCAGAAGCATAAGCACTAGAGAACAGAAAGTTGCTTTATTCAGCATATGTGTGGAATGAAAACAAAGTCCAGAAAAAACACAAAGGCCAATGGCCAGTCCATTGTTAAAGTCCAAACAGGGTGACAGTGGCAGATGTCACCCTACGCATGCCTGCACAACACCAGGGACAATCCACTAGGAGGGGCAACCGGGGGTAGGCCAGGCACCGCAGGGACAGGATCAGGGCTCACCAGGAGGAAGCAGGGAAGGGGTGGTGGGTGCTGGAGAGCCACTGACAACTGCAGTGGAGGTGTCTGACATGGTGTGTGCCGGCACAACTGGGGGGCATGACTCAGATGTTGTGGGTGCCGGCACGACTGCAGTGGACCCTGCAGATGGAGTGGACAGGTCCACCACTGCAGTGCCCAAGTCAGACAGGGTGGTAGTGGACTCCACTGCAGTGCCTACCACCAGGGGAGGAGAATGGGGAACAGGCAAGGTGGGCTGGACAGAGGGGAGGACACCCTCACCACATCAGTGGCACAGACAAGCGCAGCGGGGGGTGTGGTGCCGGGAGAGCAAGTGGCAGGGGGAGAAGGCCGGATCCTCTTGGGGATGGTATATCTGTGGGTGGGGGAACCTGGGGCAGGGTGTGGTGGGGGCACCTGTGGAGTGGGGGCCTGAGGGATGGAGGACGGAGACCTGGTGCCTGAGCTGCAGGGCGGCGGCGGGGTCTTGCTCTTACGACTCCGGGGGACTTGCGGGTGGGGGCCTCAGTCTGTCTGCACCTGGGGGAGAGTGTCCGGGGGCGAGGGGCACTCTGCTCCGTGGGGGGGGGCTTCCTCTTCCCCCTGGATGCTGGAGCAGCTGGATCGGAGGGGAAGAGGCCGAGGTCACTGAGGAAGAGGCGCTGGGTCTTTGGGGTTGCAGGTGAGGCAAGGGAGGGTGTTTTGGAGGGAGAGGCAACTGAGGACTGCGCAGTGCTCGTGGATGCGTGTGTGTGTACCAGGGCCCCATCCCCTGTGAGTCTGGTTTCAGTCCCCTGACTGTGCGTGCGTGTGCGTTTTGTTTGTGGCGTGTGTGTCTGTGTGCTGGATGTGTGTGTGCTGGTGTGTGCCTGTGCTGGTGTGTGTGTGCTTGGGACGGGTAAGGTGCTGGGGAGTGTGGATGGAGCAGAGGCAGGAGGGGTGAGGGACTGTCTGAGGAGGGACACTGCTGCCGTCAGGGAGGAGTCCATGGACCTATTGCCCCTCTGTAGGTCAGACATGCCCGATGAGATGCCCTCCATGAACGACACCAGCTGAGTCAACAGAGCGGTGTGCGCATGGAGGACACTCAGCATGGCTGTCTGCCCTACATGGAGCTGGCGAAGGAGGTACACAGACTCCTCACTCAGGGCAGCAGGGGACACAGGGGCAGGGGGTGCGGTGCCTGGCCCAAAGGAGACACGCTCCCGAACATGGGAGCCTCCACGGACCTGGGGAATGGGAGCCGATGGGAGGGCGGTGGTGGTGCTGGTGGTGGCGGGGACAGCAACACTAGCTGGGGTGTGGTGGCTGCTGACACCCGCCTCCATAAGGGAGTCATCCTCCGAGTTGCTCTGGTCCTCAGCTGAGGTGGATGGTGCTGAGGACTCCTCGGTGTGGCTCCCCTCGCCCTCCGTGCCACTGGGTCCCTCCGACCACTCCTCGGCTGCTGACCCAGTCTGGCTCTCCGGCTCCTCCTGGTCCGTGGAGCTGTCCCCTTCCGTGGCCATGGATGTATCTGCAAACAATGGGGAAACAGACAGACATCAGTCACCTGCACCAAACGCACACACCACTGTGAGCACAGCACATTACAGAGCAAGCCCTGGCATCATTAGTTGTACATTGCTAAAAGTGCCCTAACTGAACAGGAGAAGCCAATTGTCAGTCTGATGCCAACCATGGCACTCACATCCCACATGGCCTTGCACCCATCTGTCTGGTGTCTGTTGGATGGCAACACCCCAGTGTGGACACATGCACCAAGTACACAGTAGTTGGACAGTGCAGAGGACACAGTGTGGCATGTGGACATGCACACATCACAGCTCTTGCCACTGAGTCAGTACAGGTTTCCGGATGAAAGGGATGCCCAGAGTCAAATAGGAAATGCATGTGATGCATACCAGCGACAGACACCATGATGCACCCATGTCCTGATAGCCATCGCCACAATGGTGTGCATGTAGCACATGTTACTCCCCTGCAGGATCACCAATAAGTAGACACATGCCATGGCGGAGGCATGACTGCTAAGTGATGTATGACTTGGCAGCCAGACAACAACACTCTGCACTGTGTCACAATAGTAGGTCATGGGGAATGCAAGTCCTGGAGCTGCACAAGTGCACATGTACATCCCCCACACAACACATCATCTTAACCCTTATCTGTCCAGGTCATACCTATTGGACATATGGGAGACCTGTGACACTACCCTCTGAACCTGAGCCCCTCACAATCTGCTGTGAATGGGGAACAGCTGCCTGAACTTCACATTCGCATACCCCAGTCTGCACAGGCAGCTAATCAAACACCTATGTGACACACAAGTATCGTCTCCTATGGTCACATCTCCAGGGGCATGCTGAGCCCCTACCAAGAAACACCCCAGCAGTCCTGGCAACTAATCCACAGCACACTGACACAGAGGCAGACACCTGAGGGGTCAAATCACTGCGCACAATGTGTCAGCTGATACACGGGAGTGGGAGTACAGAGTGCATTGCATGGCCTGGAGTAGGCATGACTGTCCTGCCCCACATGAATGAGGGATGAGCCCTGGACAGTGGATAGCTGGCTATGTATGTGTGACACACGTAATCTGCACACTCCTGGGGCCCAAACATTGTTCCCACCCGCTGCATGGGCGTGTGCCACATACCCCAAGCACATGTGGTGGCTCAGCTCAGCAAGTGGACCGCATATCAAAGCAACACGCAGATTACATGTCCGAACACAGGCGTAGTGTGAACAATGGACCCACCCATGATGCCCACAACAGAGTTAGGGAAACAGATGCTGTCCCCCACCTTTAGTGAAGCAAACTGCAAGGACACATTCCCAAGTGACACAATTCCCTGAATGTAAGGGCCACACCTGGGTATCAGATGAGCAGTGGGCAGTGCACAATAGAGGGACATGGCTCCTGGACAACATGACTGCTGCACTGTGGCAGTTGAACCAGGCCAGAGGAGGGCACAAAGCATGTAATACAGAGTTCACAGTGCAGTCTTTGACTCACCCCCTCCTTGCTGCTGTCTGGCCTTCAGCTGCCCATCCAGGTCTGGAAACACCACCGCCAGGATCTGGAGCATGTGGGGGGTCAGGGTCCGTGTTCCGCCCCTCCTGCGAGGAGGCGACAGCTTCAGCTGGACCCGTGCAATCCTCCGGGTCCAGCCCCGAAGGTCCTGCCACCTCTTCTGGCAGTTGCGGATCCGGCGCTTGTAGACCCCCACGGACCGGACAGCCCGGACGATGTCCTTCCAGATCTCCTGCTTCCGATGGGCATTAACCTGTCAGGATGACAAAGTGAAAAGGCCATTACTACACATGCAACATATCCGTGCATGACACAGTTGTATATACATGTCTCAATCACAGGGGCACATGATGTACACAGGCAGTGCAAAGCTGCCCATGGACAGTTTGCCAGACGTCACTACATGGTATCATTGCATGGGAAGTAAAACCTTGTTCAAATGCACTGTCACTGCACCATACCTGTCCAGTGCATGTCACTACACACTATGGGGGGTGACAACTACTCAGTGAGCCTGCTAGCCAGTGGCGTGCAGACTTTCAGCCTTGCTAGTCAGACAATATGCACATTCAGAAAGGCAGTGCACAGAACACTCACCTGCTCCCCTGGTGTCCCATACAGCTTGCTGTACTGTGGAAGTAGGCTGTCCAGCAGGGCCTGGTTCTCCTCAAGGCTGAAGGCTGGGGCTCTCTCCACAGTACGTGCCATTGCAGGGTCCAGAGGGGCAGAGACATCAGCAGTGCAGTGGCAGATGTCGTCCTGGAGCATGTAGTGCAGGTAAGTGAGCTCTCAGGGGAACAGCCAGCAATATATATGTGCTGGAGAGGCAGATACTGTCCCTTGTGTCCAAAGTGATAGGTCCAAGTCGTTTGCATCTTCTGAATCTGGCCAATCCATGGAATAGCAGCACCAAAACACGCCCACAGCATCCTTCAAATCTTCAACTTCATGACATACATGATTTTGCAACATTGTTGTGGGTGACCAACTGAATTTCCAGCAACCGACTCGTTCGAAATTCGAAACGCGTCCGTTGCCAGGCAAGCCCATTGTCAATGGGTGCGCACCGATCGGTCCATTGCGGTCACAACGCGTACAGGGGTACAACGCGTACCCGCACACATTGAATGCAATGGGCCGGCCGGGGGCACCGATCGGTCCATTGCAGTTCACACCGTACAGGGTACAACGCGTACCCGCACACATTGAATGCAATGGGCCGGCCGGGGCACCGATCGGTCCATTGCAGTTCAACGCATACAGGGGTACAACGCGTACCCGCACACATTGAATGCAATGGGCCGGCCGGGGCACCGATCGGTCCATTGCAGTTCAACGCGTACAGGGGTACAACGCGTACCACGACACATTGAATGCAATGGGCCGGCCGGGGCACCGATCGGTCCATTGCAGTTCAACGCATACAGGGGTACAACGCGTGCCCGCACACATTGAATGCAATGGCCCGGCCGGGGCACAGATCGGTCCATTGCAGTACAACGCGTACAGGGGTACAACGCGTACCCGCACATTGAATGCAATGGGCCGGCCGGGGGCACCGATCGGTCCATTGCAGTTCAACGCGTACAGGGGTACAACGCGTGCCCGCACACATTGAATGCAATGGGCCGGCCGGGGGCACCGATCGGTCCATTGCTGTTCAACGCATCACTGTACATGTGACTGGCATATGTCAGCATGCCTGTCTCAGATGGACATATGCCAGCCACAGATAGCTCCCAGGGAGTGAGGGGCACACCTACATCACGACAGCCTGTCCAAACTTTATCATAAGGCATGTAAGGCTGCATTTCCTATTGTGTGTATGTTGGTGTACATGTTGTCCTGTGGGTGTCACCTGTGGGCAGCCACCCCCAGGCTGTGCACGTGTTCATGGGGACAGGATCCTGGGTGTTACGTGTACATGACCACTGTGATGTGCAACTGTTCATATCTGTGCATGTGCCATGGTCACATTTCACGGTGGTGTATGTGTATGTCATGTCACATACCCCCTGAGTCCCATGTGGGACGGTATGTTTGAGCCAGGGTGTCCCAGTGGCACAATAGTGATGGTCCTCCACAGTCTTTGTGCATGTAGTGTTTACAATGTCTCTGATTTCATGTGCACAATGGGAGACAGTCTCCACATCCACGTTGTGTGTGCATGGACTTTGATGTTGTGCGTGTGTGTGTCACAGACGTCCATGTCCTGTCCTGCCGTGGCAAGTGGGACCACTACCTGTGGGGGTCATGGTTGTTTTGCTGTGGTGTATACATGATACTCCATGTAATGCCAGTGTCCATGTGGCAATACAGGGTCCCTGGGAATGTACCTGTCGTTGAGCTGTGGTGCCTGGGGCACATCTGTCCTCACATGTCACTGTGGGGGGTGATTGTGACACGGCAGCAGGAGATGGGAACTGTGACACGGCCTCATGATATCCAATGGGCCAACCTGGGACTAATTGATGCCACTTGTTGGACCGTGTTGACAGATGTTGGCCATGTATGTACCATACATGTCCTTACGGAACTGCACACTTCATGTAGTTGTGCCTCATAATGATGTATGTTGGGATATTGAGTGTGTTCAATGCCGCATATGTGGGGTGACTGACAATCTTGCTTACTTCTCCTCTGCACTGCAGGGCTCCTGCTGTCCATCGACCATTCCCAGACCTGGCAACGATGGTGGAACGGGACAGCATCCGACGGTACCGCTTCACCAGGCAGCTGATTGAGGATTTGGCAGTGCAGTTGTCCCCACATTTGCAGCCTGGCCGGCCGTATCCTACAGCGCTGACCCCAAGGTGAAGGTGATGGCAGCCCTACACTTCTTTGCCACCGGTACCTTCCAACATACTGTGGCGACTGCTGGTGGGATGTCACAGACCATGTCGAGCCGTGTGCTCCGCGATGTTTTGGCGGCAATGTTGCTATTCCTGAACCGGTACATCTATTTCCCTAGACTGCGACGACTCACTGACGTGAAGAGTGACTTTTATGCCCTGGGAGGATGCCGCATGTCATTGGCTCCATTGATGGGACACATGTGGCTTTGGTACCACCACAGGCCCAGGAGCAGGCCTACCGTAACCGCAAGCACTACCACTCGGTCAATGCACTGGTGGTGTGTCTTGCAGACATGACTCATCACACACGTGTGTGCCCGTTTCCCTGGTTCAGCACACGATGCCTTTGTGATGAGGAGTAGTCGCATCCCCAGGATGATGGCACAGATGCAGAACCAGCGTGCCTGGCTTGTCGGTGTGTACTGACTTTGTGCCATTGTGTGTGATCTGATCTGTAGTATTCCGCCCACTTTTCCAAGTCAGCTAATGTGCACTTGTCTGTCTGTAGGTGACTCGGGATACCCCAACATGCCGTGGTTGCTGACACCCCTCAGGAACCCTGTGACACCAGCCCAGATGCGCTACAATGAGGCACATGGTCGGACCAGGAGAGTGATTGAGCGGACATTTGGTCTCCTGAAGAGCCGCTTCCGCTGCCTGGACAAGACCGGAGGGTCCCTCCCATATGCCCCTGCGAAAGTGTGCAAGATTATCATCGTCTGCTGCATGCTCCACAACCTGGCAGTGCGGAAGGAGATGCCTCTCATCCAGGATGACAATGACCAACATCCGCCACCTGTGGAGGATCCTGGCCTGGACCACGATGCTAGTGACGATGATGATGATGATGATGAGGGTGATGTCCGCACACAGCTCATCACCAACTTCTTTAGCTGAATGTGAGTATCCTGAGGTGTCATGTCAATGATGTGAGTTGGCATGATATGTGTAGGTGGTGCTCTGGTGCTGTTGGAGTGTGTCCATGGGCTACTTGACTGGATGTGTGTTGCGATGTGTGCTTACAGGTGGGCTGTACTCCCCAACAGTGTTGACATGCTAACTTGGTTCTGGGTGGGTATCTTGTAACATGTATTGTGCATGAGTTTTGCTGTTCTGTCCTGTACTCCATTGCTTTTGACTGTGTGTCATTTCTGTCCTTCACAGGGTACTTTCAGATTCGTTTGGTCAACTGTGTCCACCGACGACGTGAGTGCACTTCCAGGGTGGTAGCTGTTGTGTCCCTACAGGTGATGTGCGCCACACCCATGGACTTCCTTCCGTCTACAGTTGTTGACTGTGTGCCCGCTGCCAGGTGGGATTACCTTGCATCTGTAGTGGTTACGACATGTTGCAACTGTGTAATAAACCTGTGCTTCACTTTGTGATGTGCGTTGTCTGTGGTCACACATTTGACTGCCATTTGCTTACTGCACCTATGGGCTACTTGACTACAACTGGGAATGGGTGTGGTGTCTGTGCATTGCACCGTCTTCCCTGGCAACATCAGTGTAGGCAATGAGTCAGATGGCCTAGGTGTGTATGTGTTGTGTAGCCCTGGTGGTGTGTCTCCCTCATATGTGTCACGTTGCCTTTACTCACATGCCTGTGTTGTACTTGCTGTTGCAGTTCGCATACACAGTGTAATTTTGCAGTTCATCATCCCCATAACAGCACCCACGTTGGAATCACAACAGAGGCAAGTATGGTGTATTAGTGTGTTTATTGTGATACATTTGTGTGAATAGTGCATAGGATGGGTAGTGCTGTACATAAATCTTGCAATCACAAGTTCCTAGGTGAATTGAAAGTCCTGGTAGACAGAATCCCCAGTATTGGGGCCACAGTTGTCTGGCACATTGGTCCAACTTGTACTCCCCATGCAATGTGTGGGAGTAGTGTTGCCGTCAACAGGGTGAACAGTCTGTGCACAAAGGTGAACATCCAGAACAGGTTCAGGCTTCCTGGGAGTTGCGCTTGGCCATTGGCCTCTCACTTGCCCCTCTTCGGACGACCCCTCTTCTTGGGGGGCCCCTCAAGTACAGGCTGCTGCGGTGCAGGGACTCTCCGCCAGAGTCATCCTCCCTCCCTGTGGCAGTTTCAGTTTGGGCAGCACCAGATGTTGTTGGCACACAGGGAGGTGTGGACTGGTTGCTGTTCATCTGGCGGAGGCATTGTAAAATGTCCCTGTGCACCGCCGTCATCTCATGCAGTGCATCCCACTTGGACTCCACGCGGGACATGTGTGAGTCCACGCGGGACATGTGTGACTCCACGTGGGACATGTGAGAGTCCAAGCGGGCATGATGGGCAGCCTGTTGCTGTTTCATGTCTCTGAGGAGCCCCACTACCTGGCTGAGGTCTCCGGTGCTGGACTTGTACGCATCAGCTATGCGTACCAGTTGTGGGTCAACATGCACACCAGCAACCTCTGCAAGCAGCGACCTCTGTCTCCCACCCCTCCCACCACCCCTGCTGACATGTGCAGTGCGTGCAGTGGCACGCACAGATGACCCTGGTCCACCTTGGGGGTTGGTGGTGGTGGTGTCCATGGCCCCAGGTTGGTCCAGGGTCCCTGTGCTGGTGTTGCTCCTTGTTCTGTCCATGTCGGCAGGGATGGTATTTGTGTTGACAGTCGTTGGAGGGGTGGGTGCAGGGGGTGCAGCTGGTGGTCCTGCTGGTGCTGCAGCTGGTGATCCTGCTGGTGCTGCATGTAGACTTGCACCGGATGTGCCAGGTTGGTCTTCTTCGTCTGAGGAGGGCAGAGGCTGTACGACACCAGTGAGCTCCGCATCCTCTTGAGCCTGGGACTGGGACTTCTCAGCGTCTGCTGCTGTGTCCCCATCATCACCTGTTTTTGGGAGACACACACAGTGTATGTTATGTTTCTGCAGGCATCAATGGTTGACACACATGACAATTGTGACTGTGCCTCTGGGTGCAGGCCAGTACATTGCATTGTCCTAAGTCGTCACAGTCAGGGGTTGATATTGGTGTGGCACATTGTCCTGCATTATTTGGGCATTTCTATGTATTTGTTGGGGTGTGAATATGGTCTGCATTGGTTGTGTTTGGTTGACAGCCGGCCCTCCTTCCCACCCACCCAGCCAGTCAGTTATCCCACCATGGACTGTGCTTGCATTGCAGGGAGTGGAAGTTGTCTCTCAGGATGTCAGTCAGTGGTGTCCTGCTGTTTGTTGGTGCACAGTTGCCAGCAGGGCCTTGTGCTCCCCACAGCAGTAGCCAGTGTCAGCCATCTTGTGAGTCCTTCTCCACTCCCTGTGATGTGAGCATGGTTCAGGGTGGTGTTGATGGGACAGTTGTGGGGGTGACCAATATCAGTGACTGCCACTCCCATCATGCTATTGCCTCCACCCCACTTGCCAGCATTCCCATACTTACTTGCTTTTGTGGGGAGTTCAGTGTGTGTGGGTGTGAGGGCAATGGCAAGATGGCTGACAGTGGTGTCCTGCTGTTGGTTGGTGTGCAGTTCCCAGTAGGGCCTTGTGCTCCCCACAGCAGTAGCCAGTGTCAGCCATCTTGTGTGTCCTTCTCCACTCCCTGTGATGTGAGCCTGGTTCAGGGTGGTGTTGATGGGCCAGTTGTGAGGCTGAGCAATGTCTGTGACTACCACTCCCATCATGCTATTGCCTCCACCCCCTTCCCAGCATGCCCATGCTTCCTTCCTTTTGACTCTGCTTCCCTGTGGGGTAGTGTGCCTGTGCTGACAGGATGGCTGGGAGTGTTGTCCTGGCAGTTGTTTGGCTAAAAGTCCCAAGAGTGTCCCTGTGCTTCACACAACATGACCCAGGGTGGTGGTTCTTTGTGGGATCTTGAGTTAGGATGGGAGGCATTGCATTCTACCAGGCGGGTTCTGTGGAGTTTGTGTTGAGGGGGTGTGAGGGAGGTGCTTGTGACTATGGTCAGTGCTGCAAGTCCTCCTTCCCACCCACCCAGCCAGTCAGTTATCCCACCATGGACTGTGCTTGCATTGCAGGGAGTGGAAGTTGTCTCTCAGGATGTCAGTCAGTGGTGTCCTGCTGTTTGTTGGTGCACAGTTGCCAGCAGGGCCTTGTGCTCCCACAGCAGTAGCCAGTGTCAGCCATCTTGTGAGTCCTTCTCCACTCCCTGTGATGTGAGCATGGTTCAGGGTGGTGTTGATGGGACAGTTGTGAGGCTGAGCAATGTCTGTGACTACCACTCCCATCATGTATTGCCTCCACCCCCTTCCCAGCATGCCCATGCTTCCTTCCTTTGACTCTGCTTCCCTGTGGGGTGGGCTGGCTGTGCTGACAGGATGGCTGGGAGTGTTGTCCTGGCAGTTGTTTGGCTAAAAGTCCCAAGAGTGTCCCTGTGCTTCACACAACATAACCCAGGGTGGTGGTTCTTTGTGGGATCTTGAGTTAGGATGGGAGGCATTGCATTCTACCAGGTGGGTTCTGTGGAGTTTGTGTTGAGGGGGTGTGAGGGAGGTGCTTGTGACTATGGTCAGTGCTGCAAGTCCTCCTTCCCACCCAGCCAGCCAGATATCCCACCATGGAACGTGCTTGCATTGCAGGGAGTGGAAGTTGTCTCTCAGGATGTCAGTCAGTGGTGTCCTGCTGTTTGTTGGTGCACAGTTGCCAGCAGGGCCTTGTGCTCCCCACAGCAGTTGCCAGTGTCAGCCATCTTGTGAGTCCTTCTCCACTCCCTGTGATGTGCGCCTGGTTCATGGTGGTGTTGATGGGACAGTTGGGGGGGCAATATGTGTGACTGCGACTCCCATGATGCTATTGGCTACACTGACTTGGCCAGCATACACAGAATTCCTTCCTTTGAGTGTTCTTCACTGTGTGTTGGTGTTGTTGTGGTGGCTACATGTCTGGATTTGTTTGTTAGTTCTATTTGTGCCACTGCCTAGCTGTAGTTGTAGTTGTGTTTGTACATGTGATGGCACAGTTGGATGTGACTTTTTTGATGGCATGTGTTGTGTTTATCTGACTGACATACACATTTTGGGATGATTCTGTTCTGGTTGCTGTGTAATTGCTATGAGTGCATGGTTTGACTCTCCCCTTGACAGTGATGTGTGTGTGTTTTGTGGCAGAATATTGTGTACATTTGTTGTGCTCCACCAGGCTCTGGGATGTTCTCTAGTCCATATACGCTCACTGGCGGAAGGATGGCCCGCACCTTCTCCTCCCAGGGCCTGAGGTATATTGGCTTGGCAGGAGGGCCACTGCCGGTGTATTGGCTCAGTAGGTAGTCTTTCTTGAGCAGGTCCCGTACCCTCCTGCGCACGTCATACCACCTGTTCTGGATGTCGCTCTTTGTGCGCAGACATGGTGATTGTGCGTTCACCCTGTTGATGATCCTCTCCCACATCTTGGTTTTCTGGGAGATGGGGGTCTGTTGGACCAGTGTGCCAAACAGCTGTGGCTCTACCCTGAGGATCTCGTCTACCATGACATCCAATTCACAATCTAGGAACTTGTGATTCTTCTTGGGGGGCATGGTGATGGGTGGTGATGGTGAGTGATGTGTGTGTTGGTGTGCAGGTGATGGTGTGTTAGTGTGTGTTTTGCTGGGTGTATGTGAGGATTTGTTGGTGTGCTGATGGTGTGTGGCTTGTGTGAGGGATGAGCTGTGGGTGTGTGGTTGCTGTCTCTTGGGTGCTGGCAGTGGAATGGCATTTGCAAAGGATCATGGTTGTGATTTGTGTCCTTTATATGGGTAGAGTTGTGGGTGTGTCTTTGTTCTCTGTCCCCACCCCACCCAGTATTTATTGGCTTTGTAATTGCTTGTTTGGCCTTTTTTTGTGTGATTTTTCCTTTGTACTGTCTGTGCATGTTGGAAACGTTCTTGTGACCGAGTCGGACCCTGCATTTGTCTCGTACGGTGTTCTCCGTTTCGTTCACGCTGTGTTTGTGCAGTTTTGTATGCTGCGTACGCGTCGGTCGCGGTGTTTTGTGTTGCTTCGGCTCGGTTTTGTATGCGTGTCGGTCGTACGGCTTGTCCTCCGTCCGACTCGCTCGTGGTTTCGCGCCTTGCATCGTACTTTGCGGTTTGGAGTTCGCGTGTACGTTTCGGTCGGATTTGTTCCGGGTGCGTGTCGGTCGGTTGGATTCGCATGTTTTTCCGACCGGATTGCTGTTTTCCGTGCGGCTCGGTCGTTCGACTTGGGTTTGGTACGTGTCGGTCGGATTTTGCACGCCTTGCATCGTACTTGGCGTGTCGGGCGCCACAGGTACGTGTCGGTCGGTATAATTTCCGGCTCCGAGTCGGTCGGTGCTTTTTCCGGCCCGAATCGGAATCGACCCCTTTATGTGCTATTTTGAATTGGAAACTGCAGTTTGTGAAGTTGAAGGGACTTTATGGTGTTGTGAATGACATATGTGTCTATTTCTACATATATTGTCTGATGTATTATACATGTGAACCTGATTGTTTTGGGTAGTAGTAGAGAAATCCTTTAGTTGTGCTGTCTCATTCTGTTGCAGAGGTTGTGATGTCTTCTAAATGAAGGAATTGTACAGTGTCTAACATAGCTATGCAATTGAATTAAAAGTATTTCTTTATTTATAGATGAGAATATTTGTATATAATTATTTTAATAATATAAAATAATTTCTAGAAAGTTTTTAAACTTTTCTTTTTTTTCAGATATTCTTCTTTATTAGTAAGAAAGATTCAGTATGACAAGAAAGGTTCAAAAGAAAAGACAAGAAAAAAACCAGTACTATTTAAAGGAGAGAGAAAAGCAGAAATTAGATGAAGTTCAAAATGTGACATTGAAGAAAAGACTTCTGGTAAGAAAACTAAAGAATTTGTTAAAAGACTTTTAAAGAACGTAATGAATTTTCAAAATGTGGAAAAGAGAAAGAAAAGTTGTACAACCAGTCAGAAGGAAACGATAAAAGGACATATTAATGGAAAATCAAGTTATGGGAAAACAATCCATGTTGAAAGAAGGATGAAAGAATATAAAGACATTAGGAAGAGAACGTATAAAGATAGAGTACTACAAAATGTATTTAAAGATTGTAAAAAATATAAAAGAAGATCAGCAGCTTACAAGAAAAAAAACAGATTGAAAGTGTAGTAGAAAAAGCTTTTGAATTGAAAAGAAAATTATTTATATTGGTATTGAAGAGAATGAAAACATTGAATAAAACAATGCACTTTATGAAGGAGAAAAGCAAAAAAAAAGACTGGTTAATAGAATTAACTTTTGCAAAAGATTTCGGGTGAACGGAAGCACACTTCTAGTACTGAGCCTTTTTTTAATGAAGAAAGCTATTTTCAACAAAATACATTAGTTCATGCAGTTCATACCAGTGGTCGTTGTTGTGAAATGAAAGATGGTTGTCCAATTCAAAAAGAAAAGATGGTTCCCAGAAATGTGGAAGAAGTAATAGCTGAAGAAGTTTAAGGGAGATGTACACAAGTTCCAGTGTATAAGTAGGATTCTAGTAGTATTTGTAGTATACGACAGGAACCTATTGATATATTACGAATTTTCTTACGAGATTATGCAAAACAAAGTGTTAAACAGAAGATTAAGATGTTGCAAGGACTAGATCCTTGTAAAGTGAGAAGATATACTAAGTTGCAGGGTCATTCTTTGGCTTGTCTTTCTAGAAAAGTGTGTCAAAGTACTTTTTATCATTTAAGAATGTTAGCAGTACATCATTCAGAAATGCAGAAGTTAATAAGAAGATTGTACTAAGTAAAAAGTCCTGCATTATCTTTAAGTGAAATAAACACAGCTCTTTTGCATGGTTCAGTATCGGATGTAAAAAAAGTTTCTGATGATATACAGTTTCATTTCTTTGGTTCACAAGAGGAGTGTAGAGAAAGTGAGAGCTTGATAAGTGTTGGTGTTGAAGAACAGGTGGAAGATATTACCACTGAGAAGTTTGCAGAAGAAATTACAAAGTTTAAGGTACTTTCATGTGAAAAACTATGTTTGTATTTGTTGTCGACGTACTCACTATAGAAGTCAAACTAGGAATGTTGATCTATATTTAAAAAGTGAAAAGGAAAACAATGATAAGTGGGAGCAATTTGGTGCCTATTTGTTGGTGGAAGGTCGTTTTGAGTTGGGTACTGATCAACGAATTTGTAAATATTGTTACAATAAATTAGAAGAGAACAAAATGCCAGCTAGAGCAGTACATAACAACTTAGAGTTAGTATCTATTCCTTCGGAACTGGCAGATTTAAATACATATGAGTCCATTCTTATTCAATCTGTGCACCCGTTTCAGGCTATAGTTTGTATGGAGCCTAAAACAGGTAAGCTGCCTCCAACAGATTTACAAAGAGGTCTGAAAGGAAAAGTTGTGTATTTACCTTTAGATTTTAAGAAAAATATTGAAACTGTTGGTATAAGAGAGAGGAAAGTGAATCTGTAGTTATTCTAGTTAATGGTGTACCAACAAAAAGTCAGAAAATATGGCAAGAGTTAGTAGATGTCACCAAACTTCAAAAGGCTACATTATAGCTTGTACAAAACAATATTTATTATAAAACTGTAAATGTGAAAGAACAGGAAATATGTATAGAAGATGAAACAGAAATTTTAACTGGACAAATAGAAAAAGTGGACAAGTCCAGGAGTGAAGAAAGTTATGAACATTACAGTATACATCCTCTACATTCCAAAGAAGTGATAGGAAACACTATTGAATTTTTTCAAATGAAGAAAGCGAAGGGAACTCCCATGAGTGTATGGGAAAAAAGTTTAGAAGCTCGTTGTTTTCCACAGCTCTTCCCCATTGGAAAAGGTGGACGATATGATGAACGACCAGTACAGAATTCAGCTTCAGAATACCGTTCGACAAGATTGTACTCAGAAGATCCAAGATTTCGACAGTGTATTCCATATATATCTCATCTTTTGTTTGAAAGTGATTTGTCTGGACTTTCATATGCAGTGAACCACATATTAAAAACAGGAGTTCATCTTTCTGCAAAGGAATTCTTGGACAAAGTTCCACAAAGAGACGATAATTTATCATCTCAGGTAATTAATTTGATGGCGTGTCAACGTGGTACTAATGAGTATTGGTATCGTCGTTACGGAGAACTTAAATGTATGTTAAGAAACTTAGGTACGCCTACGTGGTTTGTTATGCTTAGCTGTGCTGAATATGCATGGGAGAATTTACTTGAATTTCTACGACAAGCAAATTCAAATGTAAAAAACATTGAATTCAAGACAGCTGGAGAACTGTGTTCGTTGGATCCTGTAAATGTGTGCAGATATTTTAATCATAGGTTTCAAGCTATGATGTATTTTATCTGCAATAAAAATAATCCTCCTCTTGGAGAAGTTACTGATTTCTTTTGGAGAAAGGAGTACCAAGCCAGAGGTGCTCCTCATATACACATGCTATCATGCTATTATGGATCAAGAATGCACCTAATTTGGAACTGATTCTGATGAAACTGTTTTGTCTTTCATTGAAGAATATGTTACTTGTGCCATTCCCAAAAAAGGAGGAGAAAACAGCTTGAGACAACAAGTTTTACGGTTTCAAAGTCATCGATGTGGAAAATATTGTCGACTGAAAATACAAGTCAAAGGGAATATTTTATACAAAATGTCGTTTTGGATGCCCACATCCAATAATTTCAAAAGGAAGAGTCAATAGTTTTATGTCAGCAGTAAGGCATACTATAACTGTCAGCTCCTGTAGCTCTTGTCAACTCTGACGATACCTCGGAGTTGGTACGATGCACAAAAGGGGTCCACCTCTTGATTGTCTCAATTCTGTTTGCTATTATAGCACAGAAGGTTGATATGATCAAGCGAGAGAAGGAAAGGATGTGGACAGCAGGGAGGGAGACCTGGAAGGTGAAGAAGAAACAATTAGTACTAAGCCCCCCCACTATAGGAACGTACCAATACCTAAGACCATAATATACATTCTGTTTATGTACCTTTAAAGAAAAAGACAGCACCTTCTTCTGTAGTGTAGTTCCTATTTCCCTAATAGGCTCTGCGCATTGGAATAATATAACCTATAGGTTTGACATAGGACTAAGGTCGGTATGTCCCTATCAATTATATTAAACTTAATTACCTGTGCCAGCTAGCTCAGAGGCCACTAGAAACTCCTTGAGAACAAGAAGGGAGTGGTTTCTGGCAACCGAAAAACATGACAACTTTGTTTCCCTTTAGAAGCGGAACATGTCTCAGAATCGTGGAAACAATAGATAACAGTTTCACTCATTCAATCGTGCATGCTTAGTTTCTACAGAGTTACACAGAAAGGAAAGACGGGCATTTCAATAAAAAGGGTTTTATTGAACAGTCTTGTTTCTCGTGTAAGAGATATGTTCTGTTATGATCACAAGACAGTATGCAAGATAAATAATGTACAGCGTAAGCAGTAGAAATAAATAATACTGCGCTAGCATTATCTTTTAGCATATATTCACGAACATAAATAACATGAGCTAAGAATGCGAGTACTCATACGATGCGTCTCTAAGCTAGTTCTACCCCAATGTACCTAACCTAGTCTAGGTGTAGGGAAAGGTAGAAGTAGGTGGAGTATTCTCTAGTATGGTAGACTAAGAGTATGTTAAGTCTAGTATGCCAAAAGTCCCTCTAGGATCTAGTCAGCTCCATACCTTGAGAATGAGAGAGGTGGGAATCTCTTGCCGGATCTGGAACTCTAACACCCCGCGAAGGGAGTCAGAACACTGGAAGCTGGATTCGTCTGCGTGCAGGAATGACAGCGTCTTCTCAGTGCGTCAGGCCGGGATACGGGCTCCTCTGAAGTCGAGGTCTGCTCTAACTTGCTTGGGCAAGGGAAGGTATATTTATACCTGGTAGGTGTTGTGGAATGTTAGCATTGACGTGAAGTCGGACAGAGGAAGACGTCAGGAATGAACCCTTAAGGTATAACGGTTCATACATAATAGATGAGTTCTTGGAGAAATCAATAGTCCTGTGCTAGGGAACTCCCGAAGCTTAAGGGTCTGGTTTCTAAGAACTCGTTGTGACGTTAGGGTGGACGGATGTCGGTGACCATGCCTGTATTTGGAGTGCACGGTTAATGCCTAAATAAGGCCAAAATTCTATGCCTATATAAGGGCAAGGCGAATTGTGCCTATATAAGGACATGATTCAGGAAAATCTATATACGGACCCCTAAAGCGGAATACAACACCCACTCCATCTTCGATTGAACAATAATACTAAATGCTAAACATTTTAAATACTAAACATAAAATTGAGTACCACATATTACTAAAAACATTTCTAAAAGCATTTTAAAAGAAGCTTAAACTGTTGAAATGCCATAGGTTCTCTACATTAAAGCATTGTTTTCATTCTAAGCATATAACGGAAGTGGAATGCAACGTGAATGAAACAGTAATATATACATATGATGAAATGGTCGATAAGCTCTTACAATCAAAGCCATTGCATATCATGGAAGTAAATGAAATGTTAGACAAGGAAGGTGACAATGTGTCCCTGGAAGTATTCAAAGAAGTCCGTTTTATAAGACTAGTTCTACTGTAAGCAGATTGTTCATTCGCCATGTCATTTCAAAAATTTTAAAAAGAAAAAAGTTCAATTCTGGGAAAAGTTCCAAGTCTGAAAAATATGAAGGCCAAATTTCATTGTTGCCCTGGTACACTGTGAGCCGAATCAAAGTCAGTGTATGGGTCTGGCGTAAACATTAGATCATCTATTTCCGTAGCCAAAATATCATCCACCGAAGTTGGCGACATTTGGAACACCTTGTTCAGAAGGTTAATTGCACAGAGATGAGAAACATCGCCTTCAGCAGAAGATGCAACGTTCGCGTCCGTTGTTACCTGTGTGCCCGTTGATCCATCTCGTACCTCAGCAGCAGCCGGAAGCGTCTGTGAGATCTCAATGAATGCCGCCATCAGGATTGGAAGCCTCTGGGGACAACACACAGCATGGGCTGTTATCGGGTCCAGCAGAGTATCGATATCCGTTGGCATGACTGATGGGAGGGTTAGACAGGTGTCTAGCACGCATTCTTCACCGCAAAACAGGCAGCGTAGAACAGGTAAGATGCAATCTTGCCAGATTGGTCTGAATGACAGGAACCACGTTGTATTAAGTTCCCTTAGACGAGGCATGCCCAAAAGCTGTACTATTCGCTCACGGCATTTCCGTTCAAGGAGGGCTCTCTCCACATCGCTCGGAGTGATGTTGGCGAAGAGGCTTGCCATAGCGTAGTAGGAGGAATAGAAACAGAATTCGTGCAACAAGTGCTAGAATTAACGGCACACCACCAAACACCGAATGTGCGAAGTTTGGGATGATTCCGAGGACAGCCTGGAAAGGAGCTAATAGTCCGGAACAGATGGTCTTAAATACATGTACAATTCCGCTTGTATCAGACATGTTAATGATACGTCCTATCATTTCTACGAAATGTATAGGGCAGTTTGTACGAATTAAAGCTTGTATCTCAGCCGAAGTCCTTGCAACTTGTAGATCATAGGTTTCTTTGGCCGAGGTCAAAGGCACTGATTGTTGTATAAGCATGGCTTTCATTCTGCTTAAAGTATCAAATCGTATAAAAGAGACATTCAACGAAGGCCATAGAGGCGACTCCCTTACTGTGTCTATTGGGGCAAACAATACTTGCATACAGCAAGTGACCTTGGAGTTGACCGTTACTAAATATGGATGCCTGGCAACATGCCACAGCAACTCTGATCATTCAACATGAGGTAACTCCCATTTGAAAGTTGTCCAAACGTTGGATTAATCACAGATGCTGGTGTACCCTGCTGGTGGCAGGACAAGTTTCCCACAGAACCATTACAAGCCCCGTGTAAAGAAATGTCCTGACAAATCAGTGAACCGCTTAGTGCACTTTCACAGTGTGTACCGCTTAGAAACACTTCACGATCCCCACTCCAACATCTATAGGTGTAAGGTAAATTCCAGGATGTCTTAATGTATTCTTTACCCAACCTTTCATATTTGCCTGCTTGCATCTGTTTAAGGCAATACTGAAACTGGAAAGTAGTCACAGGTAGACTAATTTTGCCATGAATAAGCCATTCTGTAGCTGTTTTTTCTGCCACTGTGAATGGTAATTTGTCAAGTTTTTCAATGCTCAGTACTGTATACTTTGCTCCCCTTTGTGCCAGTCCGATCTGTTTATCAGTTAGATTGTATTCTGCAAACAGAGCCGTCGTGTTGATAAAACGCCAAGGCACATAGCCCGCACGCAAAGATTGCAGCGTCCAGCTTAACAACATAATAGAACGTAACTGAGACTGGCCTTGCTGTAACATGGCTAAATCTTGTTCCAGTATGTCGATAGCAGAGGATACAATACTGTCCAATGAATAAATTCTGGAGGACAAAGTTGTTAACCCATTGTCGACCACAGAGAGAGTTTTCTCTAAATTAATACGATCAAGTTCACGTATTCGTTCTGCGGCCTCCATCTGTGACACCTTCCATGCTTCATTGTTAGCAGCATAAATGCCGGCATATATGAAACATTTTTTACGCGGTTTTCTTGGTCCAAGCAAGAATTCCCTAAGTTCTGCGTCTTCTTTAAGTAAAGATAAGTGTTGTTTCACATCCTTAAGTGTAGATTTTTGCAGCCAATCGAGGCATAATTTTCCTACACTGTATGTTGTTACTACCCCGGATGCTGTCTTTGGATGTATCGTGGGTCTGGCCTATGAATAGTAAACCCCTGTGTTTTATTCAGGAATCTCTCTTGACAGTTGTTTGTGTCTGTGGGCCAGATCAACCATTTTCTCCAATCAGGATTTGTTCTGTTGAGTTGTAGTATTGTGTCAACTGTAACCGCTGCTTGTGTAGTGTTATCACTTGCAGGTGTTGGTACAGAAGGTGCTTTCATGTCTTTAATCTTGGCTAACCCAAGGCAAGACGTTTGTTGGACCGTGTCATTCAAAAACATTATTTGCTGAGGGACGATACAGGCTCTAAATAAAGCTTCTATCCCCTGCACTTGCCAATCTTTAGTACCCCAGACAGATTTTGTGTCTATTGTGTCTTTCCATAAGTCGAAACCCTGTCTAGACAGTTGGGCAATAAATGCTGCAGAGTAAATCTGTTTTGTATTTGTTAACATAATTTTCAGTCCTGTCTTGTTTACATTTCTATAGTAAAATGTTTCTGGATCTGATGTATTGTATCCTGAAAAATATGGAAACTTTTTAGCAAATGTTTTTGAACTACCTTTTGGTGGTGTAGGACAATGCTCCCATTGGTTAAACATAAACACATTTCTAGGTGTTGCAGATTTATGCAAACAATGATGACCATAGTGGTTATAGCAATACAGCTGTTCATAGTCTGATGAACCCTCTAAATATTCATTATTAGAAAATGCAGCAGATTTTTCTAGGTCAAACATCATATTATTTACAGTTTCAAAGTCCCAATCATCAGAAAAGGTACTGGATGAAACAAAATCACTTAGTGAGATCTTAAATAAATGTGGAATGTTCAAATGTTCCGTCGGGCCAAAAATATCAAAATCTGTTTTGTCCCACACTATACCATCCTGTATAGGAACGGCTGTGATGTTCACTGCAGACAAGTCTCTCGTTTCACGATGGGATGATTTGTGAGGTTTCAAAAGTAAGTTCACTTCTTTTCTTTCAATGTCCAAATGGATATTTCTCCCATTTATAAGCACGCTCATAGTCATAACCAAAGCTAGCCAAAGCAGGAAGAAAAATATTCCAGAAATAACCCAAAGTTCAATCCATGGTGAAACTAGATAAGTATTTTTCAAAAAATGCAAAAAGTCTTGTACTTGCTGTTTAAAAGTTTTTGATGCTGGCGACGTCTCGGGCTCACTTGGATCCTCAGAAAACGCATCAAAGTTAATGAAGTAGCCAGAAGCAGTTCTGTCAATTGTTGGAATTGCATCAGGATTTGTAGAAATCGCTGGAACCAGTTGATCACTTGTTACATTGGTGTAGACAAGTGTATTTGGACGAACTGTTACTTGTGTTTTAAGAGGGATGAGTTCCATAGCATTGTTGCTTAGTCCTTCATCTGTTACTGCTGAATTCTCGATGGTTATCAGTCTTTCAGTCTGAACCTCTTGGATAGTAGCGAGAGGAGTGTGTCTGCTACTAGGTCGGAGTCCACGAGGCCTACTATTTAGTATTGGCCACATACTGTGGTTTGATGAGGTCGATGGACACAAATCTTTTCTCCTTTTTTCCAGCAAGGGGCAGCAGAAGTACTGTTCTTGTTCCGTGTATGGCTAGGACAGGCGCTGGTTGTCTGTATGAAGGTCCAAATTCCTTCTTGTCCGCAATTTTTCTCTGACTAGATCCCCAACTTTTGGAATCCAGACAGGCCTTGCTGGGACCGACGGTTTTTCCCCAGTGGTGGTTGGCTGCAGGAATACGTTGCTTTGTTTCGATCTTAGTTCATTTAGGTCCTGTAAAACAGCCAAACGATCTTTGATATCAAAGGGTTTATTTTCCACCACTGTGCCTCTACATTCCAGATCGGGCACCCACATTCTTGTCCCAAATAGGACCTCATACGGAGTGACCCCCCCTAGAGAACTTTTGGCAAGTTGTTTGATGAGCGTTGGACCCCATAAAGATGTTTGACCCACCCATCACCCAAACCTAATACCCTAGCTGTTATAGACTGCTTTATGTCCCGGTTTTTCCTTTCCACAATAGAATTTCCCTCAGGATGAAATGGAGAGGAGTACCGCAATGCAACACCCAGACTGGCCATGGCGTCTTTGTAAGACCGAGAGCTAAACGCAGGACCCTGGTCAGAATGTAGCGTGCCTATTGCGTATGTGCCGATAAAGACTCGCAAATCTTTTATAACAGTTCGAGCGTCAGCCGAGCGCTGAGGCCATGTCCATAGGAACCTTGACTTAGTATTTGTGGGATTGCACTAGTCCATGAGGACGCCTGTGCATAGATAGTCTAATGCTGTCTAACAATGGTGTCTATACTGGGCAGCTACATTCGTAGCATGGTGTCTGGTGGCTTTCTCGCTGTAATTTACAGTCTATGCAGTTATTGATGAATATGTGTATTTCTGTATTCATCCCAGGCCACCAGTACATCTCTTTTAATGTCAATATTGTTTTAGAGATCCCTTGATGTGACAGACCCTCCCCAGATGTGTTTCATAAATCAAAGCTGCTCTACGTTCCATGTTTGGAATTACCCTATCCCCCACTCCAGGGATACGAGCAAAAGGAACGTTGTTCGCATCAATTACATAAGAGTACTTGAGTGGAAACTTTTTGGTAACGCTGCACCACTGCCTTTGCTCGTAGCATTGACAGCCAACATTATCTCACTGTCTATTTTCGTTTTTGAACGAGTGATCGCAGCTACGGAAGCCGTCTGAACAGCCCCCTTTGCGGCTTCGTCAGCCAATGAATTCCCTGCAACGTGAACGCCATCACGTTGATGACTCAGTGTATGGATCACGTGAGCCTTTGGTAGTTCGCTTTTTAACTGAACTACTTGTTCCCAAAGCATTTTATGCTTTATTGTGCCACCTATTGTATCTTTGAACCCGTTTTCAAGCCAAGTTTGTATATATTCATTATACGACTGCACACAGTAGAAAGAATCGCACACTATTAGTGTGGGGAATTCTCGATCTGTACTTTCAAGTGCCAGTTTGAATGCTTGTAGTTCAGCTCGCTGAGCTGTGCAATCTCCTAGAGACTGGGTTTTTGTGACCATAGGTCTGAATTTGCCATCGCGCATGCGACCTTTAATGATTGCACACGCTGCACTGTAAGCTTGCTTACTCCCTGTTGCGGGTTGTGCGGATCCGTCAGTGTAAATTATGAATTCGTACTGATCGAGAGGCAGAATCTCAGTAGGCAGAGGACATTCATGTTCATATTGCAGGAACGCTTGTGTTTTTAAATCAGGATCAAAAACATATTCAACATCTGTTGCAGCAAGAGAATTAACCCATTGTATCCATCTTGGATGTAATGCTTTAGCATTTGGAATGCTCGCTTTAGTTACCGCCTCTAAGGCCGGAACTGGGGTTACGACAATAATGCGTTTCCCTTGGGCTAGAGCTCTTTCTTTTGCTACAGCGGTTTGAACTGCTGTCAGAATTTTTTCTGTTGAAGTGAAGTGCATTTCTGCTTGTGTATACAAGTGTGATTTGTATGCAATTGGTACTTTTTCACCCTCATTAAATGTTAAGTAGGTGAATCCGCATTGACCCGAAATTATTCGGATCACTAAATTGCGTTGACTTACGCGTGTTTGTAAGTGATTTGTTGCTAACATGTTAGCTTGGAGTGAACGCAAGATTTCTGTGTGTTCTTGTGTCCAATTTTTGATTAAAGAATCAGGTTTGATTAGTTCGTAGAGAGGTTTAACCCTTTCTGCGTAATTTAGAATGTATGTTCTTCCAAAATTTAGGAAACCCAGGATGGATTGTAAATTTTTCAGCGTCTTTGGAGGTTGGAGCAGCGCACACCTTTCTAAAAAGTTGGCTGCCAAGCTCTTGCCTTCACTTGAAAGCTCATATCCTAGAAACAGGACATTGAGATGGGCAATTCTGGACTTTTTGCAGTTGAATTTGTAGCCCTCAGAGGCGAAGCCCAGTATAATGGTGCTCACCCTGTTCAAGTGTTTGTCCAGGGCATCGTCTGTCAGATAGATGTCATCGACATATGACAATGCCTCATTATCATAAATTTGTAGTAACTCCGTTACTCTCACTGAGAATAACCCCGGGCTGTTCTTGAACCCTTGTGGGAGTCGACAAAATTGACGCTGGGTCCCCATTATTGAGAAAGCTGTTAAGTACCTGCTTCCAGGTGCTATGTTTTGACAAAAGAAACCATTTGAGATATCCAATGTGGTTTTGTATTTTTTACGCACAATGTTATTCATTAAGGCTGTACTATGTGCATTTTGCACTGCAAATGTTTTTGAACAAGTGTTTAAGTGTCTGTAATCCAAAACTAGACGATATGTATTGTCTGGTTTGTAGACAGGAAACAAAGGATTGTTCATTGAAGAGGTGCATGTTTCAATCACCCCTTGGTATTCAAGTTGATCTAAGATCTCCCTGACCTGTTTTTTAGCTTCTTGCTTTATTGGGTACTGCCTTTGTGCAGTAGGTTCATTTTTCAGATGTATTTTATGGTGAGGTGAATCCTCATCCCATCCTACATGATTTTTGTATAATGCTGGAGCCTGGGCAACTGCCCATTTCCTGGCATAAGTATATTTTAGATGAATTGGAATATGGTTAGAGAAGGCAGGCATAATAATGTCCTCGCCATGTGGGCACTCCCTCACAAATTGTGGTGGCCAGTCTTTTTCTGCTAGAAGTATGTCATAGCCCCTTGAAAGTTTTTCCCAAAAAAGTGCTTTCACCTGTCTAGGTATGTCTCCCTCCATCCGGAGTGTTATTTCATATAACTTTTGTGGAGTACTAACCCTGGTGTCTACAGTCTCAACTGTAATGTACTCATTCAAGTCCACTATCTCCAGAAGTTCCTTCAGGTTCTGGCGAGCTATTGTGACTTCTGCTGCACTGTACAGCATTGTCTGAGCCCATTCTCCGTTCTTGAGTTGTGTTCTCAGTATCCTCGGCATGTCTGACCTTCAGACCTGCTACCTTCTTCTTTGAGAATTGAGGTTTTGATTTACTTTTCGGAACGTGTTTGTCGTCTATCGATTTCACGCGTTTTTCTCTATGTTCTGACCATCCTCTTCTTTCCGATGTCTGTGACGAGATCTGAAAGGTACGAGAGGAACGTGTATCAGTATCTTGATACCTGTCAGGCTTTTTCAAATTATCCCTATTCCTGAGGTTATACCTCCTTTCAGAGGGCTCCTTTTGAGGAGACCTACCTCTGGATTGAAAACGTTTCTCGTTTGAATTTTGTTTATTAGTTTACCACTTCTTTTTAGAAGATGTAGGAGTTTGTTTAATAGAGTCCTTCTCAGGACTTTCAGATAGTTTTGGCTTCACTGGTCTTCCACCTAAACTATCTCTGCCTAATTCTGCATAAGATTGTTCTATTATTCTGGGTAGCTCAGTTTGATGTTCTGTAACATCGAATTCCCTTAATCGTTGGCGGATCGCCACTGCTGCTGCCTCCCCTTTAATATTAGATAATATTATTGTTGAGACCTGGTCGAAATTTTTCAGTAATTTCATACCTAAATTTAGAGCAGGCTCTGCCCCGTATTCGTTTTGAATTTGTTTCAGGACATCTGGTATTACTGCAATTGATGGAATACCATGTGTTTTAGTATAGATGGCAGCAAAGACTGAGCCCCAAGTGGTACAGTCTTCCAGTTGTGGTGTGATCCCCATCAGTAAACAGATGGTTAGGATTCTGTGTTTCTCATACAGGCTAGTATTTGGAAATACTGCTTCGATTTGAGTAATTTTTTGAGCTATCCAGAATGGAATTTGCTCACGTTTTGTGGGCATTTTTCCCATGACTGCGTATAGAGTCTGTGGTGTAATTTTTAGTGTATTCCCCTGTTGAGGAGTTTGATTTGGAATTGTTAATGGTGGTTGGACTGTGAAAGTCTGCATGACATATTGGACTAGTTGTCTGTAAATTTTTATTAACTCTTGTAGTTGAGTAAGTAGTTCCTCGTCTGACATTGTATCGAGGTCAGGATGAGGAGTGTAGCCGGCTAGGATCGGCCATGTTGCTCCTGGTCTACCTAGTAAACCGAGCCTGGTAATGCTTCTGTGATGTTTTAGGGCGCCTTTAAACCAGAGCTGATGCTCCTGGTATGTTAGTGGAATTTCAATATCCTCGAAAGGAATATATTCCTCTGGTGGATCATCTTCTTTGTAGAAGTGAAACAGTCTTGTTACTGAATTTGATTCAGGAAATATTACCCATGAATAGAATACCTCTGTCTGAAAGGATTTGTGTGCCTCTATCACGAAAACTGCTCTACCTCCTCTTGGTGGTAGGCCGTGTTTTATAAGTTTTAGAGTGATGGCTCTTCTTAAGTTTGGATTGATGTCTATGTCACCCTCCTCGGTTTCAATAAAACCTGTGATGTTATAAGCTGTTAAAGCTGGGTGACCCGCAACGTCACCGTTGTCGGAATCAGGCATTTTGTTTTTGAAAAATGTAGAACAAGTTTCAAGGAAACAAAAGATAAGGTGCACAATATTTTGGAACACTGTATCCTTCAACGTTGAACAAACCAAACAACTAATATATAGGGTGCTTCCCTATTTAGTTATGGCGGATATTTAGCCCTATCCACTCCGGACGTCTTATGGAGTATGTGAGTAGGGGTCTCTGAGAAAAGCACAAATGAGTTACTCAGTATCTAGCGTTAAATTACTGCCTTATCAAACATTGGGCGCCATGTAGTGTAGTTCCTATTTCCCTAATAGGCTCTGTGCATTGGAATAATATAACCTATAGGTTTGACATAGGACTAAGGTCGGTATGTCCCTATAGATTATATTAAACTTAATTACCTGTGCCAGCTAGCTCAGAGGCCACTAGAAACTCTTTGAGAACAAGAAGGAGTAGTTTCTGGCAACCGAAAAACATGACAACTTTGTTTCCCTTTAGAAGCGGAACATGTCTCAGAATCGTGGAAACAATAGATAACAGTTTCACTCATTCAATCGTGCATGCTTAGTTTCTACAGAGTTACACAGAAAGGAAAGACGGGCGTTTCAATAAAAGGGTTTTATTGAACAGTCTTGTTTCTCGTGTAAGAGATATGTGCTGTTATGATCACAAGACAGTATGCAAGATAAATAATGTACAGCGTAAGCAGTAGAAATAAATAATACTGCGCTAGCATTATCTTTTAGCATATATTCACGTACATAAATAACATGAGCTAAGAATGCGAGTACTCATACGATTCGCCTCTAAGCTAGTTCTACCCCAATGTACCTAACCTAGTCTAGGTGTAGGGAAAGGTAGAAGTAGGTGGAGTATTCTCTAGTATGGTAGACTAAGAGTATGTTAAGTCTAGTATGCCAAGAGTCCCTCTAGGATCTAGTCAGCTCCATACCTTGAGAATGAGAGAGGTGGGAATCTCTTGCCGGATCTGGAACTCTAACACCCGCGAAGGGAGTCAGAACACTGGAAGCTGGATTCATCTGCATGCAGGAATGACAACGTCTTCTCAGTGCGTCAGGCCAGGATACGGGCTCCTCTGAAGTCGAGGTCTCCTCTAACTTGCTTGGGCAAGGGAAGGTATATTTATACCTGGTAGGTGTCGTGTAGGCCTGGGCGGAAAACTACGCTACGCTTGCGTAGTTTGCGCAACTACGCGCTACGCGAATTGCACGTAGCACAGTGCAAAAACGCGTAGCGACCGCGAGCGAGCAAAATGACATCCCGGCGAGACTTTTTCCTCGTTCGCGATCAGCAACATCAAGTTGCCGATCGCGAGCGTGGAAAATAAACCTCCCGGCGAGATTCTCAACGCGGGGAGGTCAGGTTTCTCATTGCGAGTGGTCGCAAATGCTCGCGACCGCTCGCGATGAGAAACTACCAGTCCGCGTTGAGAAAACTGCCGCACGAGTACAAAACTACTCGAGCGGCAGAAAACGACCGCTTGCACTGTGCAAGATGCCGTTTGCAATGATTGCACAGTGCGGACAAGCATCCGGCACTGTGCAATCATTGCGAACAGCATTTCCTACCGCACTACGCAGTTCGCGTAGTGCTACGCGTAGCTCACGTAGTGCGAAGTGCACTTCGCGTAGCTATGCGTAGCGCTACTACGCGAACTACGCCCAGGGTTAGTGTCGTGGAATGTTAGCATTGACGTGAAGTCGGACAGAGGAAGACGTCAGGAATGAACCCTTAAGGTATAACGGTTCATACATAATAGATGAGTTCTTGGAGAAATCAATAGTCCTGTGCTAGGGAACTCCCGAAGCTTAAGGGTCTGGTTTCTAAGAACTCGTTGTGACATTAGGGTGGACGGATGTCGGTGACCATGCCTGTATTTGGAGTGCACGGTTAATGCCTAAATAAGGACAGGGATTCTATGCCTATATAAGGGCAAGGCGAATTGTGCCTATATAAGGACATGATTCAGGAAAACCTATATACGGACCCCTAAAGCGGAATACAACACTTCTAGTCTTCTGAAAACGATGGACTTATACTGATGGCTCCAAAAACAATAGTATCAACTGTGAATCTAAATAACAAATATGAAGTTACTATTGACTCTATCGCAACCTCTATAGTATCCACGTTATGCCACTTCATTTCATACCCACCATTAAATGTGCCTTTTTGAACATCACAGGGGATGGCTTTACCAATCCCTTATAGACCCCTGTTATAATAGGCATAAATAATAAGCATAAATGAGTCATTGCATAATTAGCGTTTATAGCAGACCATATCCTTGGTTTCTCGAATTCATTAGCATTCCTCAGGTAGGTAAACGATATCACAGCAAACGAAATAAACATGTGTCATAAACGCCAAAGGAATATGCAATGTATATCCTCTGTGAACAATTGTGATTCCATTAATGATTCCCGCCAAAAGTTGGTAACTGACAGAAGTAAAATCCATACTGCTTCTGGCATTCGGCATCTTTTGGATATATGTACTGGTTCATTGAAATTTACACTGAATATACAACAAGATGCACAAGAATTTCTTAAGTTCATGTTTGGAGTATTGGAAGATGAAGGAATAGAAATTGAAAATGTATTTGGATTAAGTTACAGATGGGATCATAAATGTAAAGAGTGTTCATTTTCTTCTACCACTGAAATAGATACTGAACGATTCATACACTTGACGATACCAGATTGCAAATCAGTATCTTTTAACAAATTAGTAAAAACAGCTAATCAAGAAATGAAATGTTCTCATTGTAAATCAGAAATGTTGTCAACATTATATATAGAAAGATTTGGAAAATATGTCATTTTAATACTACAATGTTGTAGAGCAAATGGAAGAAAATTGGAAACCAAATCCAAAATTTTGTGGCAAGTCAAGTATCAATTTCAGGAAGAACTTTAAAAGCTGTGGCTATTATTTTCCATGATGGACCTACTACAACATCTGGACACTATACTGTGTATTTAAAGTGCAATAAAGGATGGACACATTGCAATGATGCCCATTTGGAATTCAAATGTAGGTTGTCTTATGAATTACCAAATTCATATCTGATATTTTTGATGCCAAAGTTTTGAAAACATCATTCGGCCTATTGGGAAGATGTGAACATGAATTAACGAGTTTATTTTGGATATTTTCAATGCAAAGTTTCGGAAACATTATTCAGCCTATTGGTAAGATGTGAATAATTAGTGTATGGATTATTATTTGTGCTAATGCATATTACATTTGGAAAATTGTGTTTAGAAGCAAGTAGTTTATATATTTGTTGTCTATATTATATGAGATGTAAATGAGTGTACATTTTACAAAATGTAGTTGAGAGAAATAAAAGACTTAATGTAGTTGAAGGATGTGAATAAGAAACTGTAGATTAGTAAACACATAGTTACACATGTTCTAAATAATGCTAAACGGTGATTTATTATTTTTTTTTTACAATCTCGTTGATTGTTTTTTTTCCCCGGTGTTGTATGATGATACTACATTAAAATCATTGTGTATGGTGAAATTCAGTAGAATCTGAAAACAGCAAAAAAGGGAAGCTGAAAATGTTATGTAATTCTAAAATTATGTTGTGTTCTTAAAAGTATATTATTATCTTCGATAACAGGTTTTCTTCTTCTTTTTAGGTCAAGCCTAGCATTGCAGCGCATGCGCTGCTCGCTTTGTGAGACATGCAGTATTCAGTATAGCGTGGAAGCTTCGTGGAAGCTCCGCCCACTCTCCACCCAACTTTTCATTGGCTTAGGTCCTAAATGCTGCCTTCCGATTGATTGTAGGCTTGTTAGTCCCTCCTTATGACGGCCATGTTGTCATTTGTGTCCTTCCATGGCTACTGGCCCCTTTACTGCACAGACTACTTTCTTCCGGTGCCCCCCCGCAGTCCGTGACTTCTCCCCCCCCACTCCCATTTGTGCCTTCTCGCCCGCCCGCACTCCCGTTTCCAACGCTATAGGTCTCGCGTAAATGTGAGTCCTATTGCATTGCAAATGCTTGTTATTGCCGTGAGTGCTCATTTTGTGGGCTCGTCCCGTTTCATCCTTTTTCTTTGGATAGTTGGGCTTCTATCCTTACTACACTTGCTGCTAGCTCCACCCCGAACATGACAGCAGTGTTGTTGCTTAGTGTTTTGGGGCGGCTGGTCCATCGAGCGGCAACATGGCAGCTGCCTGTGTCTCTACTGCCAAAAGGACATCTAAGAGCGGAAGCCCGCGGGTTCGGGCCGATTTCTCCTGTGAGCATTGGGAGATCGTGAATCCATCCGCTATCAACTTGACACGGGAGGGGCGAAGCAACGTCCTCTGCACAATGCAGGGCTGCGGGAAACTGTTGACTAACCCGCCGGCTCTCAATATGCATCTCGTTAAGAGTCACGGTGTTCAGGTGTGGTGTCTCTGTCTGATTACTAGTTTTTGTTTATCGTCTCAATATTTTCCAGTTCTGCCTACCTCTTACTACATCTTTATATCTCACCTGTGTCCTGACCCAGCCGGGCCGTGCCATCCACCATGCTACACTACACCCGTCCTCTTAACCCTCATTATGGCTCGGAGGTGGAGACCTGCGCCAGTCCTGCATTAACGAGCTGCCAGTACTAGTTTCTCTAGTGTCCCCGTAAACAACCTTCTTCAACTGTTTTTATAGCCATTAATGATCTCTTCTCCCTTAATTCGGGTGACTCTTCGTCTATGGACCGTTTTAAGTCAGTTATACGTTTACACTCCTTGCTTCACTCGTTCTAAATACAGAAAGCAAAATTTTTATCGCAGCTGCAGGCAATTTTAAATCCTCTGTATAATGCTTTTACTTTAAATCGATTAACACTTAAGCCAAAATACGGAAAATCCGTGTTATCCCTCAGAGGTCTTTGCACTTAAATACATTTCCTGTACTAATTGTGTTTTTGTGTGTGACCTGCTTTAGTTTTACAACCTTTAGGCACAAAGTGTCAGTACTGCCCCTCCAAGCAATGTAATAAAAAGCCTTCTCAATTATTTAGACCTTCTATTTGCAAGTATTACTTACAACGTGAGTAAGTTATGAGTAAGACTCTCACAGGATTCGCCTCACATTCAGCAAATCATATTATGAATTACACTTACTTTGATTAACATTGAATTTTCAGTACGATAATTGTAGCAGCATGAACTACCAGAGCCTTCTGAGATCCGAGTTTATGTAAGCTGACTCGTATCTTTGCAATTGCAGTTTCTTGTAAGAGCTAACCAGACAAGGGGTTTGTAAATTAATTGTCCTGTTGGAACTTCTGCTTTCTAGTCCTGCGATTCATCTTATCTGTAGTTAAACCATAACATTGTTAGAGAATTTTATTTTTGATTTTAAGACCTACACATGCAAGCAGTGTTTGCTTTTCTCCTGTCAGTCGAATATGAATTTTAAAGTGCCACACTGAGACTTACCCTCGTTAAACAACAATTTCACGCCCTTCTCTCCTATAGAAACCCCCTGTAATTCTATACCACAATGTACCATCCAATCCACCACCATACTACAGCTTCTGAGTTAAGAATCCGACAATTAGTCCCCTGCTAGAATTATGTGGATCCTTTCCCCTAAAGTATTGTTCAAATAATGGGCATAGTGCTAAGCAGGTCCAGGGTTCACACTGGGTGCCTGTGCAAATTGCCAAATATTCCAACAAGGTCTTCCAGGTTGTGTCAGATTTCTAATGTACTTCCTGAATATTTACTGTCAGGCTTTCCATGGGCAATATATGTCACAGTCCGATTTGCCAGTAAGCGAGGGAACGTATCTCTTTTCTTCCACAGTAGTCCGTTTCGCACACACAGGGATCGCCAGATTATTGTCCTGTCTACCTGTTTGAGGCCAATAGTTGCAATCCCAGAAGCATCACTCATTGATCTTTGGCCAGGGGTTGTACCGCCATCTGCCTAGTTGCCCGTAATGCTTTCCTCCAGAATGTGCAGAGTCTGAGACAACCTTCACTATACCTACAATATATCACTATCTGATTGCATTCTCTCCTGCAATTGTGGGCAGGGAGGGAAGTGGGGGGGTGATAGAACTTGGAATGATATAATGTAACATAGGCATGGTGTAATACCAGTCACAGAGTATCTTATAATGAACCTTTTCATTCTTCACACAAAAGAGCTCTTTTGCGTATCAAGCCATAGTGTCTCCCAGTTTGTTTTTTTAGGTGTAATCCCTCGCGACAAAGTTGACTCCCGTTTCGCCATACGGAGCCGTCTGGCAGGAGCTATGGACTTCAAGGTATGCATGCAGTTTGGAGGTTATCCATCTTATAGGCATGGTGGAGAACAGTATTCTCTCAAAAAGTGTCCTCTCTCTAATGGCTGACTCACTTATTGTCAGATGCATCTTCCAATTTCGAAGTTAGACATAATGTAGATGTTCAGATTGGGCTAGTCTTAAAGTCCATCTTGCAGAGACAAAAAGACTTGACATTGCCATTTCTGAACGTATCAGAAATCACACAACCCCCATATTATCGCCATGGGTCAAACAGTACATATTGAAATATGTGGTGTAGTCAGGGTTACAGTGAATCAGTATGTGTGTGTGGTTGTGTGTGTCTGTATATATATATATACCCACAGAAAAGTACTTGAGCTCCGTTTGTTTCACTGTTATTTTGTCCCAGACTAAATAGAGCAGTACACACAGGGGTACTCTGGCATTAGGTGGTCACGGGCCTTTTCTTAACCAAATAACATTGTATGGAGGTGTACCAAGAACTGCTTTCTCCATATTAGGCTATATTTGCTTCTTTTGGTTTTAGACCACTCAGTTACCACCTTTGGACTCCATAACAATACAGATCAAAGTATGGTAAAGCTAAACTTACACATGACTTGTTGAATTGCAGTAGGTAAAGCGGCTCGCTGGGGGCATATATTTCCATATAAAGCAATACACATAATTATATAGCATGTCAAAGAAACCGGGCTCCGTTTTAATCATGAAGGCCTGAAAGAGATATAGAAAACCCAGAGGTATATTAATTTTAACAATTTTACAGAGTCTATTCTACCTATCCAAGAAATAACCATTGAAAACAATCGCTTACGGTCAGTATGAATCTCTGAGAGCAGGGGCAAGTAATTTGCATTAAAAAGGTCTGATAAATATGGTGTGATTTTTAGCCCTGAGGTATTTACTTTAGCACAGGGTCCACTGAAATGAGGAACACAACTCCAGTCATCTCACCTCCGCCTGTAGTGTGAGTTTCAATACCTGGCTTCGTAATATTGATTTTATATCTGGCTACTTATTGAAAAAGCTGGAGCCGCCTACAGACTACAAGAAGGGAATTACCTGGATCACCTTCTGTCGAGAAGATTTCTGCAAATAAGACCAGTTTATGCACTTCAATCCAAAGGATGTACACTACATGCTTCTTGATCATCTAATGCCATAGATGGAAGGAGGGTCCTACTAGTAGAATTGATAGGACACGAGGTATAGGGAAGGAGAACGGGGCAGAGATTGGTACCTTGACCTCTCTGAATCATTTTGTGCCACCCATTGAGGAGAATTTTAACAGAATCGCCTTGGATGTGTCATCAGGCTCTCCTTTAGACCCTCTCCCACATAAAATCTGGAAGGAATTTGGCTCTGAACTCTTCCCCACTATCTGGCAGATTTGCAATAGCTCTTTGATTTCTGGATCAGTACCAGCCTGTTGGAAACAGGCTGTGGTTACTCCACTTCTGAAAAAAGTGACACTTGATCCTACCTGCGCTAGTAACTACAGACCTATCTCTCTTTTACCTTATCCGGTCAAGATCATTGAGCGACTGGTCAGCAAGACCTTGTCCCAGTTCCTAGAATCCAACATCAGGCTAGATGATGTGCAGTTTGGCTTTCGCCCTGGACATGGAACTGAGACTGCACTGGTGACCGTGTTGGACGATCTTCGATTGCGTGCGGACAGGGGACAATCTGGCATTCTCATTTTGCTTGACCTGTCTGCCGCCTTCGACACGGTCAACCATGACATCTTGTTGACCAGACTTGAAGAGGTCGGGGTATCGGGCACTGCTCTATATTGGTTTCGTTCCTACTTATCCGGTAGGTGTCAGGCGGTTGCCCTCCCTCCGTATCAATCCGAGTTTTCCAACATTCATCATGGTGTTCTTCAAGGATCTGCAATCAGCCCCATTTTGTTTAACATCTATATGAGACCACTGATTGATATCATAAAGGCGCATGGTGTGAAACTGATGAATTACGCTGATGACACTCAGCTTTTTTTCTCCTTGGAGGGAAGTCAGTCTATATCTCTAGAGACTTTCCATGCCTGCATGCAGGATACTGCTCTTTGGTTAAGAGCAAACTCCCTACAATTTAACTCGGATAAGACAGAAGTCTTATACTGTGCTGTTGGGAAAGTTCCCTCCCCATTTCCTGACAATTTTTGGCCTTCTTCAACAACCTCCACTCTGGTTCCTGCTAAATCAGTACGCAATTTGGGAGTTATGCTCGATGCCAATCTGAATTTGGAAGTACAAGTAAATAAATTGGTGGGGAGTTGTTTCTCCCTTATCAGAGCACTGAGGAAGATCCTCCCGCTGCTGCCCAACACGGCTAGAGCCTTGGTAGTTGGAAGTATCATCCTCAGCAGGTTGGATTATTGTAATGCCCTACTACTGGAGTCTCCAAAATTCATGATTGAACGTCTTCAAAGAGTCCAAACCTCGGCGGCTAAACTGGCTTTAATGAAGCCACGACGCTCTTCGGGCTCTTTGGCCCTTGCAGAGCTGCATTGGCTCCGAATATTGCAAAGAATTCAGTTTAAATCTCTTTTCATAGTGTTTAAAGCCCTTCATGACATGGGACCCAAACCTTTATAGGAGAAATTTGTCTGGTATATTCCGACGAGGTGTCTTCGCTCTTCCTCTGCCTACTTGGTGAGAGTTCCTAGAATTAGAAGAGCTAAATCAGGAGGTAGGGCGTTCAGCACAGCTGCCGCAAAGCTTTGGAATAAACTTCCACTTGAAATCAGACAGTCCCATGACCTTTTGCAGTTTAGGAAAAAGGTCAAAACATGGCTGTTCCCTAGAACTTTATCTCTCTTAATGTCTGAGGACGTTCACTGTCAAACCACACCCTCTACCATCTGTGAGTGTTGACGTCACGTACTATAGCGCCAAGATACCCGTTGGGTGATAACTGCGCTCTATAAATATTGCATACAATACAATAGACAAATGGATTATTACAAAGGTCAATAAGCACTAAAGATAACAAGCAGTCCTGTCTTATACCCCTCTTCACCAAAATCTGATCAAGTGACTGACCAGTAAGGACGGTTCTGACAGATGGCCTGCTGCTTTCGGCCATTTCAACATCTAACAGTACCAAAACCTCTAGTACCCTTTTCCTCTTGATTACTGCAATCTTCCTCTCCTACGCATACCCTAATTGGTCCTGGTGTACCAATCCAATAACCAAATGCTCAAACCTAGACGCCAAAATTTTAGTATACATTTTAACATCAACATTAAGGATTATGGAGGGAGATACGAGCTGTGTTTCAGCTGCACAATTAAATTGTGCTATTAATTTAGCCATCAGACAGGAAGCTAAAAGTAGTAAACCAGGATACCTTTACTCATCAAACTAAAAGTGACAGGTCGTGTCCTTAAAACTGTGCCGAAATAATGTAGGAATGATGTACCACCTCCAGGCTTGAACGACTCTTTCACCGATCACCTCTTGGAAATCATCACAACTAAGATCTCCTCCAACGCTAATGAGATTTTCCTCGGTGATTTCAACCTGCACTGGAACGATCCTAAGGATCCTAACGTCAAGGCCATCAAAGACCTCCTAACCGATCAAGCCCTGACTCAAGCCTGCTCACTGCCAACTCACTCAAAAGGGGCCACCCTGGACTGAATCATCTCTAAGGAATCTTCAGTCAAGCTTATCTCCATTGACCCATGTGACTGGTCTGACCACCACGCCATCGCCTTCCTTTTACCCTGGACCCACAAGACAAAGGCACCGCAACCCGTGATTCCCAAACGCTGGATCAGAGACACCAAGAACCTTGACCACAGGAAACTGGAGGCCCGCTGTAAATCTGACTCCCCCCCCCCTCGCATATAACTACGGTCAGTGACCTCAATGATCATTACTCAGGGACTATATCGAACATTCTGGATGACCTTGCCCCACTAAAACTAAAAAGAACACAAATCAAAGACAGAAACCCCTGGTTCACGGGATCCCTCAACATGGAGAGGCATTCTGAAAGAATCTGGAGACAGCACCCCTCTGCTGCGCATCTAAAACTTCTCCGCCAGGCGAGAAACGCCTACAACAAGAACATCCTCAATTCAAAAAAGAATACTTCAGATCTGAACTGGGGAATGCCAAGAATAGACCCCGCAAGCTCTTTGAACTGGTCAAACACCAATCAAATAAACTGGCTAAAACACCGAAAGAAACTCCTAAGTCTCTAATATCATCTGAGGAATTCTCCTCTTTCTTCGCTGATAAAATCACAGCCTTAGGAAATGAACTCAGTGCCCCTACATATTCTCAACCCCTTCCTGACCTGCCCCCTCTGTCCGCGCTACCCCCACTGGCCTCACCTAAAAATCAAGCACGCTGGACCGACTTCAAGTACTATGACGAAGACTCCGTCTCTAAAATCCTCTCTACCTTAAACCCGAATAATCACTTTAATGACCCGCTACCATCCAACTGCCTCGCTGCTGCCACCCAATCCATTGTTCCGAGCTGGACTGCAATAATCAACGCCTCTCTCCAGCAGGGATCGATTCCTGACTCTCTGAAAGCCGGCCAAGTCCTCCCCATTTAAAAAAAACATCGCTGGATCCAGCCTCCCCTGACAACTTCAGACCTATCTCCAATATCCCTCTGTTAGCCAAAGTGTTAGAGAAGTGTGTTCAACAGCAACTAAGTCAACACATCCACAACTTCCACCTACTCGATGACTTCCAATCTGGATTCAGATCGGGGCACAGCACTGAAACTACCATGCTCCACATCGTGGACGATGCCCTCCAAGCCCTAGACCAAGGCAAAACCTGCCTTCTAATCCTCCTAGATCTATCCTCCGCCTTCGACACGGTCAACCATGAAAAACTACTCGAACGCCTCAAACTCAGGATGGGTTTGGATGGCTCTGTTTTAGAATGGTTCAGGTCCTTCCTCCACAACCGATCACATCGATTCCTAATTAACGGCAACCTATCAGCTCCCACCCCGGTCACGGTTGGAGTCCCTCAAGGATCAACCCTGTCCCCCACCCTCTTTAATCTCCACTTAGAGCCGCCTACCGAAGTACTTCGCACCGCTAACATCTCCTACCATATCTACGCGGACGACACCCAAATATACATTAAAATGTCATCGCTCGAGGAGATCCTCTCCCTGAATGAGGCCCTGAAACTGACCGTCCAATGGCTCGCCTCTAACCAACTCAAACTCAACGCAAAGAAAACCGAATTTCTCCTAATCTCCCCTACAAAAGCCAACCCGGAGATTCAGATGTGGATCAAGGCCATCACAGCCTTAAACTGCCCACCGACCATCGTGGACTCGGCCAAATCTCTGGGAATAATCCTCGACTGCAACCTGAACATGCGGGACCACATCAACTCGATGGCTAAATCAGCCAGGTTCCAACTGAGCTACCTAAGGATGATGAAACCCTTCATCGATGCTCCCGACCTAAAAATGGCAGTCCAAGCACTAGTCATCTCTAGGCTGGAATATGGCTGTTCCACCCTCTCGGGTTTACCCAAGATCTCTCTGGCACCTTTAAAAGCCTGCCTCAACGCGGCCGCCAGACTACTTACCGGCACTAGGAAATTCGACCACATTTCTCCACATCTCAAAGCTTTGAACTGGCTCCCCCTCGAGGCCAGAATACAGCTGAAACTGGCATGCATTACACACAAGGCTTTATACGCAAACTCCCCTGCTTATCTTGCACAGAAACTAGTGGTATCTGGAGGAAGCAGGAACTCCCGGTCCGCCAGAGACCTCTTGCTCCAACCTGCCCGTTTTCGGAAAAAAAAAACCCTACATTCGGGCTTTCTCCGGGGCCGCACCAAGAATTTGGAACTCTCTCCCACCCGCCATCAAAAGAATACCTTCTCTGGCACGCTTCAAAAAGGAGGCCAAATCTTTCCTCATGGGTAAATTCCTCACCTAATCTCTGCCTTCAACCACCACAGAGAGCCTGACTAATCTAAGACTATAGCCTTCTCCTCAGATCACCTACTCACTCCACCAAGAAACTGTGGGGTTTTATACTGATTAACTGTAACTGTTGCCATACACATGTGGCCCTCTATTCCCCTATGTGTCCAGCACCCCTTGCCCCTCTCCAATCGTTTTGTATACTTCTGTATTTCTAAGCCTTTTTTTGTTCACTTCTGTAAACCTTGTAAAGCGCTCTGATACCCTCACGGGTCAAGTTCGCGCTCTATAAAACACTAAAAATAAATAAATAAAATAAATGTGTGACAGCCCTACCCGGAACTGGGCTGGGGCGGGGCGTGGCACAGGGGTTGTGACAGAGTGTGAGCATGTGTTGAAGCCTGTGTTAGGTTAGCAGGGCATTTAGGGTTATGTAAAAAATGTGTCCCTAAATGTGTGCGCAAAAAGTGTCTTCATGTAAGAGGGACATGTCTGGGCATGTTTAAAACGGTGCCTACAGAGCTGTGACAGATGGTGCCTGAGCAAGCTGAGCTGTGAATAAGCAGGCAGCCCCCAAGTTCCCCAACCCCCATGTCATCCAGGGTTTCTAACCCCGGTGCTTGCAGCGCAGAGGTGTTTTTTAAAAGTGTCTTTCTTTAGAAGCAGCTGGAGCAATTTGAAATGCGGCCCAGCCAAAGCTGGTGGCAGAAAACTATCCGCTACAGGTCTCAAAAGGGGGGCTGCAGCTGTAAAATGTTAGAGGGGGAAGCCCTAGTAAGGATCACAAGTAGCGACGTAAAAGCACAAGGACAAAAGGACAGTTTCCCTGGCAGGGCTCTGGCATGTAGGTGTCAAATTGATAAAGTGACAACAGTCGTGAGCAGAGCAGGGTTGAGAAGAGGAAAAACTAACACAGGGCCAGTCCCAAACTTCCCAGAGCAATTCTCAAAAATAGGATGATACAAGGCCTGTAATAAAATAACAAACCACAGCCCCCAGAAGGGTGGTGAGAAGTGAAAAAAACCAAGCCAAACGTAGAGCCAAAGCTTTCCATGAGAACCTGAAACAGGATAACGCCTGTCCGGTTATAAATCAGACATCCCTTTACACATAGGCCGATGCTGGGAAGTCAAAAACTCAAAACCTAAAAATGTAAAAATGTAAACCTAGAAACTGCTTCACAGATTCCCACGCAGAACAAGGCTGACAAGAGTAAAACAAGCATTGAAAATGCAATAGGTCTCGCTTTAGTGTAAGTGAAAGTAAATGTGTTTGTAAATGGGGTGTATATGCATGTGTATATATGTGCAGATTTTTATACATATAGATGTATATTTATGCACATAAGTAAATATGCATATATATTAGTATATATGCATATGTATGCAGTTATATATGCATATTTATGTATGCATTTATATGTGAATTTATATATATATGCCGATGTATATAGTTTGTCATATAAGTATGTATATATGTATGGATATAAAAATACATACATATATATTTATATATAAATTTAATTCATTGATACATATAAATATATGCATTTATAATTGCATATATATATTTAGATATATATGTACATATTGAAATATAGGTTGATTGATATACATGCATATGTATATATGTGCATTTTTTATACATGTAGATGTATATATATGCACGTAAGTACATATCCATATTTATAGAAATATGTATGCCTTTAAATATATGTGCAGAGATATATACTTATAAAGGTGTATATTTGTGCATATATCTGTAAATATATTGATATATATGCATATGTATGCAGATATATATGCATTTGTATGTATGCATTTATATGTGCATTTATATATATATGCAGATGTATATAGTTTTTAATATAAGTATTTATATATGTATGGATATAAAAATATATACATATATATATATATATATATATATATACATTTTATTTATTTAGACATAAATATATGCATTTATAATTGCATATATATATTTTTACATATATTTGTACAGTTTGAAATAAAGGTTGATTGATATACATGCATATGTATATATGTGCATATTTTTATACATATACATGTATATATATGCATGTAAATACGTATGCATATTTATATAAATTTGTATGCTTTTAAATATATGTGCACAGATATCCACATATATATAGACAGAAGGGCTCTCAGTGGCTCTGCGTCGCTGCAGCTCCTATGACAGCCGAGTCACCTAATATATTCACCATGGATAACGGTAAAAATGGACAGCCCGATTGGCACCCGTTGCAGCACCTGCTTGGACCCGGCCCACTTAAAGCAGTAAGTGGGGACAGTAGGTGGGGACCGGGTGTCCAGCAGCACTATACTCCTTCATTATTTAGTACTTATGTCTGTATGTTAACAAAAAAATCTTACCGGTAACAGTAGGTTGGATATATAAATCCTAATTTTATTTGCGTACATTGCTGTCGGAAATGTATCTACTAAGCCACTGAAAATATGTGGGCAAGTTGAGTACATTAGGCTAAAAGTAAATTAATAGTTACAGTGGTTTGTGTATATGCTAAATGTCGCTGTGCAAAACACTAAAACTAAATCTCAAACAAAAACAATGTGTAGCGTACTTCCAGTTAACTTACTAATTATTTCCTATGCGTAGAAAAGCCTAAAGTGTTCCGGCTGAAAATGTGGTTTTGGGGGGCCAAAAGCCGACCGAAAGTCTGCTATAGTGTGATGTTTTGAAGTAAAAATCTACACTTTAGAAAGGAAACAAGGGCAGGCTAATGAAGCGCTAACAAGCAGAGCGAGACAGATTGAAATCTATTCGTAGGCAGCATTTGTGGGATGCAAAACAAGCACAGCAGCATGGTAAAGTTGTGTTTACACAGAGGCACGCCGGCAACTATTTAAAAGAAAAACATTTGATGTACAGCTCGCAAATGCTAATAATCCCAAAACCTCTTTAGCAAGAATTAGTTTATAAATTTTCTACAAACGTACTGAGTAAAGCTTTAAACTTTAAAAAACCCAGTATCTCTTTGGCACAAATTAAGCAGTACAATATCATTCAATGCTTAAAATCCCCACCGCCCCCAGCACCACCAGCTTGTGGTGTAGTAGGCTGTTAAATATACATGGCGAGCCTTATTTTTTATTTTTTTATTTTAAAAGTTTTATATAGCGCTAGCTTGACCCATGGGTATCAGAGCGCTTTACATACACACTGTAAAAACAGAAGGAAATTGCATTACATTGTAGGAAGGCAGTAGGGAAGCAAAACAGAGATACAAAAATACAACATGAAAAATAGGTAAACAGTGCAGGGGAGGGAGAGAAAACAAACTAAAGTGGCTAATACAGTCCGGTCACCAACTATCCTTGAATGTCAAGAGAGATAGGAGTCAACTCAGATATTGAAGTCTAGGTTAGTTGACATTGGTCAGGAAAGTATTTGTTAAGAAGATGTAGTTTCAGGTCCCTTTTGAAACAGGAGAAGGAGGGGTTGTATCTGAGGACTCTAGGGAGAGCGTTCCACATCCTGGGAGCGTTGCCAGAGAACGATCGGTACTGGGTGGTTTTCTTTTTCAGTTTCGGAGGGATAAGAATGAGTGAGTTAGAGCTTCTCAGAGTTCTGGATTGACCTGCTCTTACCAGTTTGTTGTTCAGGTAGTTGGGGGCCGGAGAGTGAAGGGTTTTGTGTGTGATGCAGGCCAGCTTGTAAATACACCTCCCTTCCATGGGAAGCCAGTTGAGGGAGTTGAGAGCTGGAGTGATGTGTTCAAATCTTTTCACTCCAGATATGAGTCGAGCGGCCATGTTCAGCACTGCCCTTAGTGGGGCTAGGTGAGCTTTTGGAGTCCCTGTTAGGATGGCGTTCCCGTAGTCGATGTTCGAGAGAACCAGGGATTGAACTACTGTCTTGAGGTCATCATGGGGAAGAAAAGGTTTCAATTTCTTGAGGTGTTTTAGTGAGAAAAGAGCGCCTTTTGCAGAGTTTTTGATGTGGGCCTCCATTGATAAGTTCTTGTCAAGGGTGATGCCTAGAGACTTAACTGAGTCGGATAGGACGAAGGGGCAGTTTAGGGCAACCAGATTCTTGAGCCACTGTTGGATTGGTCGGTGGTGCCAGATATCTTGCTAGCAGAAGCCCCTGTGTGCACCTAAATAAAGCACTAAGGTTTAAACATGTGTGAGGCATATGTAATAAATAAACGGCATAGATTAAAACGCTTAAGCTAAAATTCAATGTTCACCATAGTATACCGCCTAACTAGCATTTTGCTACTCCTATTAGTGCACACAAGCAGGTTTGAGTCATAGCCTGGCTTTAAAAAAAAAAACGTTAACGTTTTGTTTGTGTAATGTAACTAGTGGGTATGTAAAACGGTGCAATACTTTAGGGCTAAGTTAGCGCTATATACTATGGCCCAAAAACCAAATAAAATTTAAAACCATGAAATGCTGCAAAAGTAACAAATATTTATTCCCCTCGGATGACGGTGAAAAAGCACCGGTTGCAGCACCTGCTTGGACCCGGTCCAATTGAAGCCCTAAGTAAACTGTAGTGCTAATAATAATTAAGCACATAGAAAGCATACGCAACTAATAAAAATGCTTTCGAAACACCAATAAGGCAAATTTTAGATGTTAGCATACTGTGCCGCCAAAGTGGCATGTTTCTACTCCGGTCACCGCAGCCATATATATAACAGAAATGAAAACATACCTACATGCAGCCATGACTATTGGCTTTGTCAATAGTTGTTCCTATACAAATGGGGGTCAAATAATTAAACGTTTGCTCTACAAATAGTCAAAACGCTTTTGTTCTTGCGGGCAAATTTGTAGCATAAGGCAAATGTTCCCGGCTTTGGAGTTTGCGGGAAGCAGGTTCGAGTCAGAGCGCTGCCTCACCATTCATTAATTGTGTACAAAGTTGTGATAACTGTGGCAACATAAATAAACATAAACGTTGTTTTTGTAAATAAAGCTCTAAGGTTTAAACATGTGTCAGGCATACGCAATAAATAAGCGTCATAGATTAAAGCGCTTAAGCTAAAAATTAATGTTCACCATAGTATACCGCCTAACTGGCATTTTGCGAATCCTGTTAGCGCACCCAAGCAGTTTAGAGTCATAGCCTGGCTCCCAAAAAAGACGTAAACTTTATGTTTCTGCAATGTAACTAGTAGCTATGTAAAACGATGCAATACTTTAGGGCTAATTTAGCGCTATATAAAATGGCCCTATATCCAAATAAATTTTTTAACCATGAAATGCTGCAAAGATAACATCAATTTTCCCCCTACAACTACGGTACAAACGGTGAGCCCGATCGGCACCCGTTTCAGAACCTGCTTGGACCCGGCCCACTTAAAGTCCAAAGTAAAGTGTAGTGCTAATAATAATTTAACATATAGAAAGCATACGCAACTAATTTTTTTCCCAAATTAACCACTGCTTAAAGTTTCCCCTTCTGTATCATTTTAAATTTAAAGAGCTTGCTCGCCAGCTTGGAGCAGATTCTGACTCCAGCAGCCTCTTAGTGAGACAAGCGTGGCTGGTCCTGGAACACTTATGTTCCTAATTACCGGAGCGCTTGTTAACAAGCATCTCCCCCTCGTCTATTTAATGAGGCACTTGTACATAATGTGGACGGCACTGATACTATACACAAGTTATTAATCCAATGCCAAGCAAATTACAAGATACAGAAAGGCTCTCAGTGGCTCTGCGTCGCTGCAGCTCCTATGACAGCCGAGTCACCTAATATATTCACCATGGATAACGGTAAAAATGGACAGCCCGATTGGCACCCGTTGCAGCACCTGCTTGGACCCGGCCCACTTAAAGCAGCAAGTAAAGTGTAGTGCTAACAACAATTAAGCATATAGAAAGCATACGCAACTAATAGTAGTTGTCCCCACATAAATAATTAACAACAAAATAAAGCGTTACTGTATTAATAATAAAAACGGTCTAGTCCTTACGGCCAAATTTCTAGCATAAGGCAAACGTTTCCGGCTTTGGAGTTTGCGGGAAGCTGGTTCGAGTCACAGCGCTAGCTCACTATTTAGTAATTGTGGACAAGCTTGTGATCACTGTGGCTACCGAAATCAACATAAACGTTGTTTTTGGTGTAATTTAACTGGTGCTTATGTTAAACGCTTCAGTACATTAGTGCAGAGTTTACGCTATATAAAATTCCCCCCCCAAAAAATTACACTCACAACACTGAACTGCTGCAAAGTGAAGACATTTTTGTGTCCCAAGAGTGAAAGTCAAAATGTAGACACACATCGGCACTCGTAGTAGCACCTGCTTGGACCCGGCTTATGTACAGCACTGGGTAAAGTGTTGTAGTAATAATATTTGGACATGACGATGGCTCACAGCAAAAACAAAGGGCATAGCTTAAAAGACGTAAGCTCAAAATCAGTGTTTAGCATAGTGTACCGCACAAGTGACATTTTACTGCTGCTGTTAGTACCAGACATATAACCAAACTAACATTACATCTACAAAAAGCCATAACTATTGGCTTTATGAACGTTAAAGACCCAAGAGCCCAATAGGCACACTTCTGAGCACCTGCTTGCACCCGGCCCAGGTACAGCCCTAAGTAAAGTGTAGTGCTACTAATGTTTTAACATATAGCGTGAAATAAAAGCAAAAGCAAATGTTGGATTTACTGTGAACAATTAGTTGTATTAAATCTTTACTTTCACGGTACACGTGTAAGTCTGTAAATACAATGCACCAAATAAAGCTATGTTTGGTGAACGAAATGCAGACAGAAAGTCTGCTATAGTGTGATGTTCCAGTGACAAATCTAGCACTTGAGGAAGGAAAGCAGGAGACGCTAATTAAAAGCAACAAACACAAGCGAAACAGATTGTAATCTATTTAGGGGCTGCATCTGTAGGATGCTAATTAACCACAGAAGGATGCTAAACTTGTGCTCGCACGTAGGCAGGAAAATAGAAGTAAAGAAACTATCGACAACTATCACATGGTAAGAGCCATGGAACCAGTTTGGTTTCTAATCTTTATATTCTGGTAAAAATGCACTGTGTAAAGCTTTCGCATCAACAAAAACCCGGCATCTTTTTTGCTGAAATAAAGCAGTAAAATAGTATTACATGCTTAAAAGCACCACCTTCCCGTCCACCACCAACTTGTAGTGCACTACACTTTTAAGAATACTTACATTAGTTCGATTACACCAACCATTGGCTTTGTAATAAATGTAATGCCTGGACAAAATACGTGAAAAAAAGAAATCTTCGTTGTAAAAATATTTAAAATGTTTTTGTTCTTAGGGGCAAATTTGTAGCATAAGACCAAAGATGCCAACTTTAAAGTTTGAAGGGAGCAGGCTCAAGTCACAGCACTAGCTCACCATGCTATAATTGTGGACAACATTCGAATCCCCGTTACAAGGGAAATAAAATAAACATTGTCTTTCTGTCGACCTAAACCTCCACCATTAATCTAAAACAGCCAAACGTCTTCATACAGTTAATGCCATACAGAGCTAATATATAACAATAACGAGGTTCTAGAAATAAATCGGGTTATTCAAATGCCCACCATAAGCAATCTGTTCAAACTGATAAAGCGGTAAAAAGTCCTCCTGATACAGTGTTGTAATAAAAACAAAGGTCCGGGGCAGAGATAACAGTTCAGAGCCAGCGTGCTCAAAAGACGGCAATTACAACCTCGCTCGTTAATAAAACGAAACTAAATAGCCAGCATGCTCGAAGGGCTCCAATTACAAAGGCAGGCGACTGCGTGCTAACCAGATACCACACTGCACTTCAATTAAAAGAAGTGCAAGCAGAGTGAAATAACACTGTAGTTAGGCGCCGCTGTATCGGGACTACACGGAAGTTAGAAAATCACCAACAGCCAACAGAAAAGGACATTACAACAACACTACCACAACTAAGCCAATAGCAAGCGGAAAGACAAATAACATAAAATTTCACCCAACATACAGATTACTTTAGGTCTCGCTGAGACAGCGCATGCAGCGCATGCGCTGCCAAGGCGAGACCTAAAAACTAAAGTTCAGACAGTCCCAAACTTTCCAGGAGCCTCAATTGGTATAGCACATTGCATGTTATAAAAGCGTCACCGTCGGCATGCAGGGTATTGGTGATCCATCATGTCCCCAAACTTCAGCCGGAGCCAGCCTTCCCAGGAGAAGGGTTAAAGCAGCTTTAACACCTTCCCCCGTTATAAAGTGACAAACGTGGGAGAGGCCCTGTGTTGAGAATGATCCCCAAGCACAGGTGATTACACAGCTCTTCCCAAAACAGGACTCAGGCCTGGTTAGCAGATGTCAAATGATAAGGGTGCATCTAACAACCAAGGCAACAGTCAGAAAATGTTCCCTCCAATGACCCACACTACCTGGTTCTAAACCCTCCCTGCCATAAAGTGGGGGGGTCTTCTAATTAGCATGCTAGGACAAGTATAAAAAGCATACTTTAGGGCTCCAGCACAAACTGACATTCAAAAACCCATTTGGAACGACGTGTTTGGATTGTTTGCTGCACAGGCCTACCGCAGGAACTTAATGGAGCAGAGCAACGTGTCACAGATTGACGCCGCTGCTGCGCTCTGATGGAGGTAAATAAACAGGGGATGGCGCAGTGTTGCAGTCTTAAGTATTAAGGGCTTATTTAAAGTATTGGGGGAATGCATTTAAGATGAACACAGTTGTAGTTTTAAAAGGTGCCTAGAGCTATGTAGGATTGTATCCTTGATGTTTTAATTAATGTTTAATGCGTTGTGGTCTGCTGCTTAATGTGAATATTTTTAGAGGCATTGGGTTGGAATAATGTTATAGTTTTAAATGTCACTTAATACAATGCGGGTTTGCATTTAATGTGGATACTGGTGGGGGTTTAGGGGTGACACCTAGGGGCTGTTTTAAAGTTTAAAGTCTTAAAGGGTGCTTAAAGCATTGTGGGCGCGTATTTAACGTGAATAATGCGGAGGGTTTTGGTTGTGGCACAGGGTTGTAACCTCAAGATTATACAGTTCATAGAAACATTTTTTCCATGATGTGGCTGGTATTTAATGTTGATAATGCTAGAGGATTTGAGGCGGTAATTGCTTGCAACTTAAGGCTTTTAAAGGGTGTTTAAAACATATTGGGCTTGTATTTGAAGTAAATAATGGTGTTATTGAAGCAGGGAGTTTAGCGCTATGTGTGCAGGCATTTAATGTGAATACGGTTGGTGGTTTTGGGGTGGCGCATAGGTTGCAAGGGTGTGTATTTAAGGTGCATAATGCTAGAGGCCTTAGTAGGGTACATGCAGAGTTAACCATATATTTTACAGCACCTAGAAACATTTTACATGGTATGTGTGGTACTGTAAGGTTGTCAGAGCACACTAAATAATATACAATGTTTACAAATCAAAATAAATAATACAGTTTTGTACTCACCACACTGATGTCCTGTGTATGTCCAGGGTCTCAAGGCTGGCTGTTGCAGGGGGGTTCTGGATGCCACGGCCTGGCTATGATGATGCTGGGGAACTGTCTCTGGTGCAGAACCTGCCTCAAGGGTCATTGTCCAGGGTGGGTGGTGTTCGAGCCCCAGAGTCCCAACACGATCATGATGGGCTCTGTGGCCTGTTGCAGGGCTCTGTGGCCTGGTGCTGGGGCTATGGGTGTGACCCTGAATATTGAATGGGCCGCAGGGGGCCCCCAGGTCCAAAGCTTCTGTTGGAGCCCCAGAGCCATTGGAGGTCCGGTAGGGGTTCTGGGGGCTGGTGAGGTACACGATGGTGTGGGGATCTGTGTCCCCAAGGATTTTAAAATAAGGCCCCAAGAGTCTGCGGTGTTCCGTGCTGTGCTCTGGGGTCATGTGTGGTAGGGAACGGTCGTCAGTGAGGGCTCGCTGTGGTGCCATCGGCCAAATTCTGTTGAGGCCGACCCAGAGCCCTCGGTGTTCCATGCAGGGGCTCTGGGGACAGGTGTGGGTGGTTCCGGTTTGGGGCTTGAGGCCGCAATGGCTTTTAAATAAAAGCCCCCAGAGCACGCTGTGACCCGGGCGGTGCTCTGGGGACATGTGCGGCCGTGGTGCGGTGTGGGGCTCGAGGCCCCGGTTTTTATAAAATAAAGGCCCCAGAGCCCGCGGGGTTCCATGCGGCGCTCTGGGGCTTGTGTGGCTGGTTTTGTTTTCAAAATAAAAGCCCACAGAGCCCGCTGTGGTTCGAGCGATGCTCTGGGGGTGTGTGGCAGGGTCTGATGTGCTGGGGCAGACCCCAGAGCCCTCTGAGATCCGGGAGGGCTCTGGGGCGCTGGGAGGCATGGGGCTCAAGGCCCCCAGGCGTAATCAATAATGCCCACAAAGCCCGCTTACCGGTTTCGCTGCTCTGTGGGCTGGGGCGGATGGCGGCGCTTCCTTGGGCCCCTCGTGGGTCAAGATGGAGGCCTTAGGATTTCAGGCCATCCTTCCGCTTCCTCGGCAAAGGCCGGCCACGCCCACCGTGACGTCTAAGGGGATTCCCTCAACGTCACGGTGGGCGTGGCCGGCCTTTGCCGTGGAAGCGGAAGGCCAGCTGTGAATAGGCAATGCCTTCAGTGCCCCGCATGTGGGAAATCCCTGCAGGGGATTCCTCTTCGTGAGGGCCATTTTACAAATACGGGCTGGCGTTAGCAGCAGTCCATGGTGGCTGCTGCTAACGTTGACCCCAGAGCCCAAATGAGGGCTGTAAAATCCGCGGTGTGTGGGGGTTGGGGATGGTTTCACAGCAGAGGCAAAGCACCCAATGCAGGGACTCCCAAGAGGAAACTGCTGGGCATTATACAGCCAGGGGCCATGTTACCAGAGTCCCTGGCTATGAATAAATAATAATAAAAAAAACGTGAAGGGCAGCTCACATCAGTGCAGGGAGAGGGAGAGCATTTCTCCCGCTTTAGCTCTCCCCTCCCTGTACTCTATTTTATATAATACACCATTACACAGCGCTGACTTTACCCAAAGGGGTCAGAGCGCTTTACATTAGTACCAAGTACGTTACTTAAGGATTTTTACACACTAGTAAGTTACAAATACAAGCAGAATAATTAGAAAAGTAAAAATAAAATAAGAGGTGGTAAAATTAGGTTAATACAGGTATAGAATACGTATTTACGACGTAGAGCTGAAGTGAACGCCAAGCACTCTAGGAACGGTGCTAGCTATTTTTAAAAGATCCACATACCGCAATCAATGTCTCCCACAATTTCCAGGAAAATAAAAAAATAAAATAAATAAATGCTAACATGACCCCGGTGATTAATGCTCTTTGGGGGTGAGATAGGTGCTTTTGTCTAGTGGCTGCTTTTGACGGTTCATACATTAACACGCCGGGTTAAGATGCCTGCTACATAGAAATGTGTACCCTATAGACTACAAAGTGGATTTAGTGTAAAGTAAGCAGATATCCTTTTGTTACTTGCAGTTTATAAGCTAAAACCCAAATATAAAGCACTGAATTATTAAAGGGGGGCCTGAGAGCAGCATGCACAATCCCCTGTATAGATTAGAGCTTAGATTAATGTTACACCGGGAGGGTCATGTGGGGTAGATAGAAAGGGTCATGCGGGGTAGATAGAAATCAGGGTTTATTATTAAAAACTAAACGTAAATGCAAGGGGTTGTTTTCATTTTTTGAGTTTATGCTTCTCCAAACTTTAACTAGGGCGTTTAGCAGTAGGGATGAACTTTTGTTCTTACAAATTGTACACCAAAGGCCTATGTAACATTTTCCTAGACGATGATTTACGTATGCCAAGGGTATTTACGTTTTCTAAGGTGAATGTAACAAACGGTAATGCAATGTTTATGAGCGCTAGTTTTAAAACAGCCGTGTTTGATCTAACCCCAGACACAGGACCTCCCGGAAATAAGCATCATAGACGAAGAAATGCTCGCCCTGCAGCCAGGTATATGTATTTGGAGTTTTATAGTTCTGAGTAGTTTTTGTACAATGGTGTCTCTGAAGCTCTGCTTTTCTAATGGTATTCTCATGTATGTATGATTTTATAGATTATGATGCCGATCTACAAACAGCTGTTGACGCTCTAGAACGGTACCTGGAGGCTCAAGGCGTGGCGAACAACGTGCAAAACAACACAGTTCTTACAGGTAAATAAAAAAATGCCCTTGTTCTTTAAACTGTCTAAGGCTTACGCGTTGTTAGTCCAAAAACCAAGGCGGATAACTGTAGGAGGGCTCCTCAGAAGGGACTGCTAAGGCCTGGTTTATACTGTAAATGTGATTATTTTTTTCTTTACAGGGTCTGTGGAGTCATGCACGGACGGCGGGGATGTGCAAGAGTCTGCAGAGCCGAGAACAAAAGAAAGGCTGCTAAAAAGGAAGGCTTCAGCATCTAAAGAGGGACCTGTGACAAAGAAAGAAGCTGGGAAAAGACCGTTAACAGGTGTGTTTTTTTACAAAAGGGTGCGAAAAAAACTCTCAGGGTTTTATTCTCTCAAGCAGAAAGGTCCACCGGCATGTAGTACTGTCTGTGTAAAGGGGACTGTGATATGGGACCATTAGGGGACGAGACTTCTGAGAAATCCAAGATGGCGCCCAGCTCTGTGCAGCCGGCAGAGGAGGGCGGCGTTCAAGAGGCGACTGTCGGCCCGGTGATGACGTCATCGGGAGGAGAGGGGTGGGAAGAGAGGACGGAGTGGAGGTTCAAGAGGAGAGTGGACCACGAGGAGGGAGAGAGAGAACCCCCTTCGGGAGAGCCCACGGCGGGGACAGTGGAGGACGCGAACCAAGAATCACAGGAGGAGCCGTCTAGAGAGAAGACCCTGCGGAGCTCAGAGGACGAAGGAGCAGCACAGAAGAGGGAGGTTTCCCCAACACTAGCTGCTCGTGTATCCGGACGTCCCCAAGAGACCCAGGACACCGCGATACCCCACGCTACGGTCCCGGAGGACCATAGCCCCAGGCAAGTGCCATTTCTGCATTACTGGAGGAGGTTGGCTGGGAGGGGGTTAAAGGGGCTCCTGCATGATTTAAGGGCACAGTCTAGGACCGCTCCCTCAACCTCTTTTCCCTCACATAACGCGGTGATACTCTACCCAGGTGGAGGGACAGCACAATATTTATAGCCACGTACAAAGGACTGACCAGTGGTTGTTTGTGTTTTCTGTTTTCTTTTGGGGACATTGGGCCCCCCCTTTGGGGGAAAAGACAAGAAATAGAGGAACGCTGACCTGGAGAAGAAGGATTCCCTCAGTGACGAATGAGGACCAGAGACATTTTCCTTTTTGATGTTTAGTTATGTCTCATGTCCATTTCCCCTGCGTGTGAAGACTGTAACTATTTCAATAAATCACAGCATAGGTGTTCTTACACCTGTTTATAGCCAAGTGCTGGCTCGTCTTATGCTTATGTAGAGAATGCATACTCCTGCCCTGGCAGAGGAGTTATATCACAGTGGTGTCAGAAGTGGGATTGTCATCTGAGGCTCGAAGATGACACAACCCGTGACCCTACAGGACATGATAACCCAATTAGAGGAAGGGCAGAGACATCTCCAATTGGTTCTGGAGCATCAGAACCAGAACGCGCAAAAGGAAAGGGAATCTTTCCAAGCAGCCCTGAAAGAGCAAGCGGTTATACTAACCTCTAATCAAAAGGTGCAGGACACAGCTATTTTGCGCCTCCCGGATGCCATTTCCAGCGCTAGAGTCCATCCAAATGTCCCCGGAAGCGTCCTCCAGAAGTTTCAGGAGGGGGACGACCCAGATATTTCTTTACTAACTTTGAGAGGGTAGCTACCACCGCCACTTGGCCTCCCGAGAGGTGGGGTCAGTACATAGCCCCGTTACTAATGGGAGAACTACAGGCAGCCTATCAAGCCGCCAACCCTGCTGGAGTTACTCCCTACCAGGACATAAAGAGGGCCATATCAGAAAGACTGGGTTGCGACCAAGAATACTATAGGGCCCGCTTTCGTAAGGAGAAATGGGGAATGGGAGACAATCTCCGGGCTCTCTTTTACCGGATCAGAGATTTGGGGAACTGCTGGCTTCAGCCCCATACGTCCTCGGTTGAGGAGGTTACTGAGAGAATATTTCTAGAACAATACCTTGAGGCCCTACCCAGTAACACCAGAGCCTGGGTAAAACAGCATCCGGGTCTAACCTCACAATCCGCAATAGAGTTAGCCTGTGCCTATCATAGATCCCCAGATTTCAAAGCACAGACAGGAAGAGCTCCTATGCTTTTTCCTAAGCCTACCCCTAAAACCCCAACAGAAGGGGGGATAAACGACCCTTTTCCAGCACTCGACCCGCTCCTAACCCTCTTCTAAAACCTTCTCCGGTCCACATGGGACCACAATGTTTTCGTTGTGCAGAGTGGGGGCACATAGCCCGAAACTGCCCCTTAACCACAGATAGTTCTGAACCTATGGAGGTGGGTTGGTCCCGAGGAAGGGTTTTAGTCACCGGAGCAACTAGACAGAGGTACAAGAAAGCCATTAGGCTAAATGGCAGACCAGTCGACGCCCTACTGGATACTGGGTGTCACCATACAGTGGTGGCAAAGGAATTGCTTCCGTTAGCGAAAGTGTGTGAAGGGGAGACGGTACTAGTCTCTTGTGTCCGTGGTGACATCAGGTCCCCTAGCTGAAGTGCTGATAGAAATAGATGGGTACCCCCAAGTCAGAAAAGTGGGAGTGGTCCCGGGACTGCCAGAAAACGTGCTATTGGGCACTGACCTGCCTCACTTTCATGAGTATCTAACAGAACTAACAAAACAATGCGCTGAGGTGGAGTGGCTGCAAGAGGCGCCATTTTGCAGTGAACCCCTACCGAGGCCCAGAGATAGAGAAAAGAAGACCCGGAGTGAGAAAAGGAAAGAAAAAGAGAACTACACATATGCCTGCCAAGCTATGTCCTCATGTTTGCTCTCTTCCCCTGAACATGAAAACACTCCCGCCCGGAGCTTCCGAGCTGCAAAGAAAGATGACAGCACCCTACTGAATGCCTGGAATCAAGTACAGGAAGTCGACCCCGAAAAGGTAGGCTCTTATTTTTTCATAAAAAAAGGACTGTTGTATAGAGCTAGTGGAGACCCCGATAATAAAATTGAACAGCTACTGGTTCCAATAGCATTCAGAGAACAGGCCTTGCAGTTAGCACACAACCAAGCGGGAGGGGGTCATATGGACAAGAACTCACGTTGAGATACCTGTTGGAAAGGTTTTATTGGCCAGGAGTGTATCATGAGACCGCCAGATTCTGTGCGGAGTGTCCCAAGTGCCAGTTAGTGAATCCCTCAAAAGACAGAAAGGTGCCTCTACAACCCCTACCGATTATTGATATTCCCTTCCAGCGAGTGGGTATGGATCTAGTAGGGCCCCGAATACCTTCAGCCAGAGGACCTCAATATATCTTGGTCTTAGTAGATTATGCCACCCGATACCCTGAAGCTATACCCCTCACTAGTATGACCACGATGGCAGTAGCTCAAGCCATGATCTCTTTTTTCTCCTGGGTGGGTTTTCCCTTGGAAATCCTAACCGACCAGGGGACTCCTTTCATGGCCAAATTAATGAAGGAGATCTGTAAACTCCTAGGGGTGCATCAAATCCGGACGGCTGTGTATCACCCTCAGACGGACAGTCTGGTGGAAAGGTACAACAGGACAATCAAAAACCATACTCAGGAAACTGATAGGGGACACAGGGAAGGTTTGGGATTGTAAACTACCTCTTGTCCTCTTTGCCATCAGAACGCATGAGCAAAAATCGACGGGGGTTTAGTCCCTTTGAACTTTTGTTTGGACGTAAACCCCGTACTCTGTTAGAGATGGCTGCCCAACAATGGACCGAGGAGGAAGACGAAGGGAAACCCCTCCTAGGATATATGCAAACCTTGAAAGAAACGTTAGCCACATTATGGGATACCATCCACAAGAATATGGACAAAGCCCAAGCGAAACAGAAAGAACAGTATGACCGTACCAGTCAAATGAGGGAGCTAGCAATAGGGGATAAAGGTACTGATCCTCCTACCGTCCTCAGAAAAGAAGTTGTTGGCCACTTGGCAAGGACCATATGTTGTTACACAGAAGGTGACACCGGTCACCTACAGGGTAGCTGTTCCTGCCAAGGCTCTTTTAGTACTCACTATTAGCCGATACTCCCAGGAGCAGAATGTAGAGATTTTCCTAATTCCCACCACAGACCTTCCCACGAACACCAAAAGCAACTGGCGGCCGTGCGAACCCTGCCGGGGGAAAGGGGAATGGTACAGAGAAGAGACTGCCTGGCTTTCCTTGGTTTCCACACTCGCTCTTTTCTTCCTTCTGCATGTACTTTTCTTTCTGCTCTCTCTCTCTCTTCCTATTGCTTATTGTGGAGAAACTGTAACAAAAAGCACACCGTTATTACTTCTCTAGCTATCCCTCCCTAACTCTCTCCTTTATATCTTCCCTCTTAATTTTCCTTACCCAACTAGCTTTAGGCTTGCACTCCTCTTCTTTTCTTCTATACAAGGTTTTTACATCTGGTGCCCTGTTATAGCAAACAAGCTTAAGTATTTTCAATTATTTGTAATTGTTTAACTTTTAATATTTTACTCTCTCTCACTCTCTCTCTTACTTGTACTCTTCAGTAACATTCCTATAATTTTCTTCCACAGGAGAATTTACTTGCAGTTCACTGGCGACTGTCCACTGGAAGACCAGGATCAGCTGAGAACTGGTAGGTGAGTATTCACAAACTCTCTACTAATTTTCCTATTTTTAAAAATACTAAGGTTCCTAATAGAATGCCTAAAAACTATCTAACTATCCGACGCTACGAAGCGTTCTACCCTACGCCTAAGCGTAGCAAGAAAAAACTACACTAATTCCTGACTAATCTAAATGCTGATGCGAAACGTCTTCTCTCTGAAACTCCGTTGGTGAAGTGCGCGGTTTGGAATTCAACCGGCGCACTTCACAGCTGGTCCAGACCTCGCACCCGGGTCCAGGTGCGAGAGACTAGACTGGCAGCTGCCTGAGCATTCCTCCCTTTTGGGAGTACACGACAGGTTGCCTTGTTTCGCGCTATGATCACCCGCGATTTATTTCGAGCGGGTGATCATTTCAGAACAGGTTTTTCCAAGGCTGCTGAGACATAATGGAGTTTGTGAACTCCTTTCTTCTGAAACCTGACAGTACCACCCGCAAGGTCAAGCCTCCGGGCTGAGGTTTGTGAGGATATTGCGAGTGAAAAATTTTGATTAATCGGGGAGCATGAACATCAGATTGTTCCACCCAGGACCTGTCCTCTGGGCCATAACCCTTCCAATCCACAAGATAAATTGTTTTACCTCGAACTCACTTCGAGTCCAAGATCCTTTTAACTTCAAATTCTTCTTGTCCTTCAATCAAAAGGGGTTTTTGATTCCTCAACTCTTTCAAATGGGGTGAGACCTTCTTAAGCAGAGAAACATGAAACACTGGGTGTATCTTCAACTGTGGGGGAAGTTTCAGTTTGAAGGTCACTGGATTTACTACTTATTCCACAGAAAATGGGCCTACGAAACGGGGTTGGAATTTTCTATTTCCTTTTAGCTGTAGATTTCTTGTATTCAACCAAACCCTGTCTCCCTCATGCAAATCTGGTTCTGGTCTTCTCTTTTTGTCAGCACTCTGCTTATAGCGTTCCTTAGCTAACGCTAAGTTCTTGGTGGCAGACTCATGTACCTCACTAAGGTGTTGAACTAACTCTTTTGCCGCAGGCACCGTCACTTTTTGGGTGGAAACCACAGAATTTGGATGCCTCCCGTAATTCAAGTAAAAAGGGGAATACCCAGTGGAGGCATTCTTCGCATTATTATGCGCAAACTCTGCAGTCCAAAGAAGATCTGGCCACTCACCCTCTTGATCCAAAAGAAACAATCTAAGATACTTTTCTAGTTCCTGATTGGCCCTTTCCGTTTGACCATCTGTCTGAGGATGAAAGCTTGTTGAATATCGGGTTTCTATGCCTAGTCCCTTAGTATAAGTCTTCCAAAAATGGGATAGAAACTGGGACCCTCGATCAGTAATCAAAACTTTTGGGATGCCATGTATCTTAATCAAACTTTGATTGAGTTGTGTGGCAATTTGTTTTGCTGATGAATTTCCTTTCAGGGCGACAAAATGCGCCATCTTAGAGAAGGCGTCCACCATTACCAAAACGGAGTTGAATCCCTGACTAGAGGGCAATTCCACAATTAAATCCATAGTAACTGTGTGCCAGGGGTATGGGGGTGTAGGCAGTGGCCTCAACAGTCCCTGAGGAGCCCGTTTATCCGTCTTTCCCATTGCACAAATCTCGCAGCCCTCTACATGAACTCAAACATTTTTGGATAGCCCAGGCCACCAAAACTGTCTTTTTAGTAACTCCTCTGTTCGATGGATTCCAGGATGACCAGCCAAAGGACTGTTATGGCAATCAATCAACGCTTGCTGCTGGAGTTCTTGAGTTGGTAAGTCCCTTAGTATAAGTCTTCCAAAAATGGGATAGAAACTGGGACCCTCGATCAGTAATCAAAACTTTTGGGATGCCATGTATCTTAATCAAACTTTGATTGAGTTGTGTGGCAATTTGTTTTGCTGATGAATTTCCTTTTAGGGCGACAAAATGCGCCATCTTAGAGAAGGTGTCCACCATTACCAAAACGGAGTTGAATCCCTGACTAGAGGGCAATTCCACAATTAAATCCATAGTAACTGTGTGCCAAGGGTATGGGGGTGTAGGCAGTGGCCTCAACAGTCCCTGAGGAGCCCGTTTATCCGTCTTTCCCATTGCACAAATCTCGCAGCCCTCTACATGAACTCAAACGTTTTTGGATAGCCCAGGCCACCAAAACTGTCTTTTTAGCAACTCCTCTGTTCGATGGATTCCAGGATGACCAGCCAAAGGACTGTTATGGCAATCAATCAACGCTTGCTGCTGGAGTTCTTGAGTTGGTAAGAACAAGGTCTTGGAATGGAACGGTAACCCGTTGAGAATTTCTCGAGCTGGATTCTTCTGAGCCCAGTTCAGCATTTCTTCTGAAGTTAAAGCTTCCTTCACCTTTTTCTAGAGTTTTCTCAACCGTTGCCCCAATGATTTTTGTTTCTGGAATTATCTTTTGTTCACAAATAAGATTCTTTTTTCCATCCGTGTCAATTCGTGACAAAGCATCCGCCTTCCCGTTATTTTTTCCTGGCCGATAAGTTATTACAAAATCATAATCGGCGAAGTACAGGGACCACCTAAGTTGATGTGGCGTGAGTGTTCTGGCTGATTTCAAGAATTGAAGATTCCGGTGATCGGTGAATACTGTGACCACATGCCTAGCTCCGCGAAGGTAATGTCGCCTCTCTTGGAAAGCATCTTTGATGACGAGGAGCTCCTTATCAGAAATGGTATAGTTTATCTCTGCCGGTTGTAGCTTCCTGGAATGGTACGCAACCGGATGCAACTGACCAGTTTCTTTGTGTCTCTGTGAAAGCACCCCTCCAATGGCCTGCTCAGAAGCATCGGTCTCAAGGTAAAATGGTTGAGTAGGATCTGCGTGTAGTAAAATGGGTGCAGGGGTAAAACTCTTCTTCAGAAACTGGAAGGCATCTTCTGCCTCTGTAGTCCATTGAAAAGGGACTCCTTTTCGTAACAATCTAGTAATGGGTGCCACCTTCAGGGAGAAATCTTGAATGAATCTACAATAGAAATTTGCAAATCCAATGAAGCTCTGTATTTCTTTCACAGAGGTTGGTGGAGGCCAATTTAAAACTGCCTCAATCTTTTTTACATCCATGGTTAGACCTTCTGGTGCAATTACGAATCCCAAGAAATCCACTGATTTCACTCCAAAAGCACACTTTTCCAGTTTTACATAAAGCTTCTTTTCTTTCAGACAGCGCAAAACCTTTTTGACCTGTTGTTGATGTTCTTCTTCAGAGGAAGAGTAAATCAAAATATCGTCGATATAGACGATAGCGCATTGGTCTATGAACTCTTTCAAGACATCATTAATGAAGTATTGGAAGGCTGCTGAGGCGTTACTTAAACCGTAGGGCATGACTTGGTACTCATACAATCCATATTTAGTTCTAAATGCGGTTTTCCATTCGTCTCCACTTCGCACTCTGATTAAATGGTAGGCCCCCTGCAAATCTAACTTCGTGCAGATTTTTGCATTTTTTAGTTGATCCAGAAGTACGGAAATCAGGGGCAAAGGATAACGGTTCTTAATCGTAATCTTGTTCAAGGCGCGATAGTCAATACACGTTCTCAAATCTCCATCCCGTTTCGGGACGAAAAACAGTGGAGATGAGTCAGGGGACTGAGATGATCGAATGAATCCGTTTTCCAAATATTTCTGAATGTAATCCTTCAAATGTCGATTCTCTGCTTCTGTGAGCGCGTAGATACGACTACAAGGAAGATTGGATCCTGGTTCCAAATCGATTTTACAGTCATATGATCGATGAGGGGGCAACTTCTTCGATTCTGATTCACTGAACACTTCCGCAAACTCCAGGTATTCAACTGGTAGGCTCACAGTTTGCACCGCACACACCATCATCTTCCATTCGCATAATAAGGCTGCTGGGTTTCCTTCTTGTTTTTTCAGCTTCTCACAGAAGCAATGTTCCAAACAATAGCTGGAGTTAAACTTCACTCTTCTATCACTCCAGTTAATCGTTGGGTTGTGTTCCGTCAACCAAGGAAGACCCAATATGATTCCAAACTGCGGGGCATAAATTAGATTGAATTGAATCTCCTCTCTATGACCTTCTATGGAGATGAGTTCCACAACCTCAGTATGACTGGTAATGGGACCGGAGGATAAATTTGTTCCATCAACGGCCCTCACTGCTTCACTTCTCTCCTTGGGTAAAGCCTTCAGACCTATTCTCAAGGCATACTTAAGGTCACAAAAGTTCCCAGTAGCTCCTGAATCCAGCATCACTACTACTCCAGATAGAGTGCGATCTCGGAATTTCAGAGTCATCGTCAGAATGAGGTGCGGAGCGGAAGACTGTAATGTGTTAGCTACTTGGTGATAAATTGGAGTTGTATCCTTGTTAGCAACCACCAGCCCAACTCCCTCTACTGGTGGTGCTGAGAGTTTTCCTTCTTGAATGTTTTGGGCTTCTTGGGACATTCTTTCACAAAGTACCCACTGGTTCCACAATAAAGGCATAGATTATTTTGTCGTCGCTTTTCTTTCTCCTCTTTGGAAAGAGGGCCTCTAATTGTTCCTATTTGCATAGGTTCGACACCGTGCTCTTTTTCTCCTGATCTCACAACTTCAGACCTAGCCCGGTCAAAGCGCGGAACACTTGGTCGAAATTCTCGTCCTTTCACCTCTTCTTTCAGTTTGTCTATAGTCGATCTCTAACACCAGGTCAATCAAAGCTGAAACTTCTGTAGGGCGATTAGGGATTTGCGACAAGGTATCTTTTAAGTCATCTTTCAAGCCCCGTTAGAACAAGGCGGCTCTTTTGGACTCTGGCCAATCTGTTTCTATGACAAGTTTGTTGAATTGTGCAAGGTAGGTGACTAGTTCTCGATTCCCTTGCCTCAATTCCAGCAATTCATTATCTGTAGCCTGCGCGACCTTTTGACGATCAAAAATGCGCAGAAATTCCTTCTTGAATTCCTCGAAGTTGTACAGAATGGGTGCGTCTTGAGTGACCAAGGGCATTGACCACGAAGCTGCATCCTCATTGAGGTAAGACAGGATGAAAGCAATTCGAGACTGTGCATCTGGGAAGACAGTGGGCCGACACATAAAATGTAAAGAGCACCGGGTCAAGAAGATTTGAGCCTTTTGGGGATCCCCACTGAAGCGCTCTGGAGGTGCCAATGGGATAACAGGGGCCAAGGAATGTACAACCTGAGTGGTGGATCCCGCGCTAGCAACTGAACTCTGATTAAACTTGCTTGTTCCCGAAGGGGGTGAATGAAACCTATCCCCAGACCCTTCTCGCTTCATCTGGGCAGCCATTTCCTTTGTCTCTCGTCTAGTGGCCTCCATCTCAAATTTGATTACCTTATTCTCCTCCCTCCCGCCATTAACTCTTGCTGAATTTCTTTAAGGACATTTCCTAAATTTTTTAAATCAAACCCCTCAGCCATTCTGCTCGGGTGAGTAAAGTTCGTGGGCACTTCACTCTGTCAAGGCTCTTTTAGTACTCACTATTAGACGATACTCCCAGGAGCAGAATATAGAGATTTTCCTAATTCCCACCACAGACCTTCCCACGAACACCAAAAGCAACTGGCGGCTGTGCGAACCCTGCCGGGAAAGGGGAATGGGACAGAGAAGAGACTGCCTGGCTTTCCTTGGTTTCCACACTCGCTCTTTTCTTCCTTCTGCATGTACTTTTCTTTCTGCTCTCTCTCTCTCTTCCTATTGCTTATTGTGGAGAAACTGTAACAAAAAGCACACCGTTATTACTTCTCTAGCTATCCCTCCCTAACTCTCTTCTTTATATCTTCCCTCTTAATCTTCCTTACCCAACTAGCTTTAGGCTTGCACTCCTCTTCTTTTCTTCTATACAAGGTTTTTACATCTGGTGCCCTGTTATAGCAAACAAGCTTAAGTATTTTCAATTATTTGTAATTGTTTAACTTTTAATATTTTACTCTCTCTCACTCTCTCTCTTACTTGTACTCTTCGGTAACATTCTTATAATTTTCTTCCACAGGAGAATTTACTTGCAGTTCACTGGCGACTGTCCACTGGAAGACCAGGATCAGCTGAGAACCGGTAGGTGAGTATTCACAAAGTCTCTACTAATTTTCCTATATTTAAAAATACTAAGGTTCCTAATAGAATGCCTAAAAACTATCTAACTATCGGACGCTACGAAGCGTTCTACCCTATGCCTAAGCCTAGCAAGAAAAAACTACACTAATTCCTGACTAATCTAAATGCTGATGCGAAACGTCTTCTCTCTGAAACTCCGTTGGTCAAGTGCGCGGTTTGGAATTCAACCGACGCACTTCACAGCTGGTCCAGACCTCGCGCCCGGGTCCAGGTGCGAGAGACTAGACTGGCAACTGCCTGAGCATTCCTCCCTTTTGGGAATACACGACAGGTTGCCTTGTTTCGCGCTATGATCACCCGCGATTTATTTCGAGCGGGTGATCGTTTCAGAACAGGTTTTTCCGAGGCTGCTGAGACATAATGGAGTTTGTGAACTCCTTTCTTCTGAACCCTGACAGTTCCTCATACTAATAAAATAGGACAAACCTATCACATCAATCTCCTTAAAAAATGGGAGGATTCTGCTATACACTCCGAAGACAGAAACAGAGTAAAATCTGTGTACCAGGTAACCCTCAATAAAACACTGGACATCCCTGTAGACCTAGGAAGAGAGGACAAGAAAGAGCGACCCCAAATGGGATCCAAACTCTCTCATGAGCAGCAACAGCAATTGGGGCTGCTATTGGACCAGTATCCCGGCTTAAGTTCAGGCAACCCGAGGCGCACAACCTTAGTAGCTCACGATATTATTACCCAAGAAGGGCAAGTAGTGAACCTGAAACCCTATAGAATACCAGAAGCTAGAAGGGCTACCCCATGCCCCGCGCTGATCGAAAGACTAGGCGAAGCCAGGGTCATGTCCACCATTGATCTAACTAAAGGATATTGGCAAATTCCCCTGACTCGGTCAGCCCGAGAAAAGACGGCCTTTTCCACGCCATCCGGGCTATACCAGTTCAAAGTGATGCCATTCGGTCTCCACGGAGCCCCGGCAACATTTCAAAGGCTTATGGATGTCCTATTACGAGCTCACCAGAGATATGCGGTAGCGTACTTGGATGATATAGTGTTCTGTAGCCCGGATTGGGAGACCCACTTATGTCGCCTTAGAAACATTTTTGATACATTGAGACAAGCTGGCCTTACCCTGAACCCGAAGAAAACCACTCTCGGCACACACCAGATAGAATACCTGGGTTACACCATAAGCGAAGGAACCATATAACCACAACACAATAAACTAGAGGCCATTCAAAACATTCCCCAACCCACTACCCGGAAGGAGGTACGAGCCTTTCTTGGATTAGTAGGCTATTACCGCAGGTTTATCCCTCAGTTTTCCGAGGTAGCTAGTCCTCTCATGGATTTACTTAGACACAAACATACTAGGGCAAGGATAGACTGGAGTGCCGCTGAGGAAGACAGCTTTTGTTCCCTAAAACACTTACTATGTAATGCCCCTGTTCTGACCTGTCCAGACTTTCGTAAAACGTTTGTGTTACAAATGGATGCCTCTGATAGAGGACTAGGAGCAGTATTATCCCAACCGGATTCACAGGGTCTGCTACGTCCGGTATTATTCCTGAGTAGGAAGCTGTTTCCAAGAGAAACCCGGTATGCCACTATGGAAAAGGAATGCCTAGCCATAAAATGGGCCATGGAGTCATTACAGTATTATTTACTGGGGCATCCCTTATTTCTTTTAACGGATCATGCTCCACTGACTTGGTTAGCCACCCACAAGGATACCAATTCCAAAGTACTTTGATGGTTTTTAGCCTTACAGCCCTTTTCCTTTCAGACTATGCATATCCCAGGAAAGCTGCAGGGAAACGTTGACTACCTCTCCCGCTTTCCTGTATCGGAATGGCCTGATCGTCCATCCCGGGAAGAAAGGCAGTGTGATATGGGACCATCAGGGGATGAGACTTCCGAGAAATCCAAGATGGCGCCCAGCTCTGTGCAGCCGGCAGAGGAGGGCGGCGGTCAAGAGGCGGCTGTCGGCCCGGTGATGACACCATCGGGAGGAGAGGGGTGGAAAGAGAGGACGGAGTGGAGGTTCAAGAGGAGAGTGGACCACGAGGAGGGAGAGAGAGAACACCCTTCGGGAGAGCCCACGGCAAGGACAGCAGAGGATGCGAACCGAGAATCACAGGAGGAGCCGTCTAGAGAGAAGACCCCGGAGAGTTCAGAGGACGAAGGAGCAGCACAGAAGAGGGAGGTTTCCCCAACACCAGCTGCTCGTGTATCCGGACGTCCCCAAGAGACCTAGGACGCCGCGATATCCCACGCTACGGTCCCGGAGGACCGTAGCCCCAGGCAAGTGCCATTTCTGCATTACTGGAGGAGGTTGGCTGGGAGGGGGTTAAAGGGGCTCCTGCATGATTAAAGGGCACAGTCTAGGACCGCTCCCTCAACTCCTCTTCCCTCACATAACGCGGTGATACTCTAACCAGGTGGAGGGACAGCACAATAATTATAGCCACGTACAAAGGACTGACCAGTGGTTGTTTGTGTTTTCTGTTTTCTTTTGGGGACATTGGGCCCCCCCTTTGGGGAAAAGACAAGAAATAGAGGAACGCTGACCTGGAGAAGAAGGATTCCCTCAGTGACGAATGAGGGCCAGAGACATTTTCCTTTTTGATGTTTAGTTATGCCTCCTGCACATTTCCCCTGCGTGTGAAGACTGTAACTATTTCAATAAATCACAGCATAGGTGTTCTTACACCTGTTCATAACCAAGTGCTGGCTGGTCTTATGCTTATGTAGAGACTGCATACTCCTTCCCTGGCAGAGGAGTTATATCACAGAGACGTGTAGAAATTATTGTGGTGGAGGGGTGTCTCGGTTCCTTATTTTTGTCTAATATATATTTTTATGTTTACATTCTAGAAGCACCGCATAAGCTCTCTGGAGAAGATACGTGTAAGGCTAAGAGGTCTGCAACACCGTTAAGTGACATCACAAAGACAGTCCAGAACACCATGCCTGCAGCAAATTGTGTGAGTAGGCGTTTACGCCAGGACAAACTATGCTCTTACTATGCACATATACAGCAGAGGCCCGACACAGACATGAAATGTCAAATCAATCCAACCTCCAACATGTTGAACCCTCTCCAGGCCTCAAAAGGGAATCTCATCTGCAACAAACCCGCCCTTAAGAAGAAGCAGATGGACCCTGAGCCCCAATCCGGTCCTTTAAACCTCAAGAAGAAGAATCAGGTGTTCCCTGAGTCCCAAACCTTGCCTTTAAACCTCAAGAAGAAGAAACAGGGGGTCCCGGAGTCCCAAACAGCCCCTTTAGACCTCAAGAAGAAGAAACCTGTGGTCCCTGAACCCCAGACTACGCCTTTAGATCTCTCATTAAAAAAGGATGTTACGCCGGTGAATGAACCCTCTACCCCAACGATCTCTAAGGGGCCAGTGGCTATGACGTCTGTTGCAGAAGATCTGGTGCAGACCCAAACTCCTAAAGTGAATCGCCTCATAGAAAATATCTTAAGAAGAAGCAAGGGGTCCTGGCGTTACAAGTAGAAACAGTAGAAGGACCCTTAATCAAGCCCATTATACCGCAGGACCCTTCCCATACCTTGAAGCCCACTATAGTTTCAAATAAACTGTTAGCACAAGTAAAGGAGCTCCCCCTAGACCAGCCCCCAAAGTCATCTATAATCATTCCGGACGGGCTTAGGGACTCAACCCCTGAAAATGCTCAACCCTTAGCAGCACCTTATAACCCCAGCAGCGGGTATCTCAAGGCACTGACAGGGTTGGTAGGCAACATTGATAGACCCACAGAAGCAGTGCACGAGGGGCCTTCTAACACGTACAATGGGGATTTGCATACGCCGGTTAGACATTCACCTGCCCATAACCCCGACAATTCATTCACAGCTAGGACCCTTGATTATTTCTACCGCCATTTACACTCCCCGTGCCCTATGACCCCTATCACCCCACCAGGAGCGTACGACCCAACCAGCCCCACGTCCAGTGTAATTCCCACATCACCCCCATCAATATACGACGATAACAGTAGGGGCTGGGGCAACTGTCCAAATCAAATTTTGGAGGTCGTATCTAGTGAGGATCCGTCCACGGATGGCCCAGGGTGTTCGCACTGGGACCCTGTTTCTATGATCCCACCGGGCTACCCGTTACAGAATGGTGTGGTGGCGGACAGTGTGAGAGAGGCCCCTGGGGTGTTACAGGGCGTTATACAACCACCCCGGGTGTTCATCCCTAATCCGCCGCAATATGATTCTGTAAACCCAAAAGAGGTACTAGGGACTCATGTGAAAGATATACAGATGGCGGTCAGAAAGCTAAAACGCCAAGCGAACGCCGCCACCTTAAAATTGGGGAAGGGGGTAGCGGGGACAGGGTCAAGATGGAGGCACAGCAGAAGATACTGCAAATGGTTGAGAGGTGTAAAAGCGTGATCCTCCAAACTTGTCAAGCAACTGTGTCAGACATATGGTGCATACCAGTGTGACTAGGCCTATGCCGACCCCTAAAGAACCCCCATGCCCCGGGTATTAATAAAAGTACACACAAATCAAAATATAGCAGTAAGGTCCATACTGTACTGACAAAGTCCCTGCGCTTCTTACGTTTGCTCAGGCGTAAAAAGTACATAGAGCCCCTCAAACATAGTCATACAGTTTCACGATCAGCGCCTGAAGCACACACATCAGTACCATGCACCCGCCAATACATAAGTTCAGTAGAGAACATCCCGCGGGTCGGGCATTTGAAGGGCTCAAGGGGTAGAGCGGCAATACTCCAGCACCTGGAACACACAGAAGGACCGCGGGGTGGGTCTGTAGCAGAGGCCTCTATGAGTACGTTGCACACAGGCACAAACCATACTGTACAGATAGGATGGGGAAGGCTACCTAGAAAAGCAAGGTCCCGTAAAAAGCAAAAGTGGGCTAATAGCTCTAAGCAGCGCAGGCTTTTAATAAGTAAACTAAAGAAAGCCAGAATATGCACTACACGGCGGCTTAAAAGACCCACAGAGCCAGTGCTAAGCCAGAATCCCCAAAATGATACAACAGCGAACTCCACAACAAGTCAAATTCCTCAAGATGAGGATTCAGAGGCCGTCTTTTGAGAGAGTGTTAGAAGCTACAGTCGTACTGTAGAGAGATTTAACGCTACAGAACACTACGAGGAGTTTAGGTTTGTTAACCTTCACCAGATAAGGTCCTCCGTTCATGGGGTTTTAGCCATACATCAGGCTGTGCAAACACTAATAGAAAGGTTGTTACGCGATGTGGGTCCTAATGATTTTTTCCAACTACGCTTCCAGAGGCAGGGTTTTGACAGTCCTTTGTTCACCAAACGAAGGTCCCGCAATGTGTTTGACGGCGTGGAATTTTTAGAAAACCTCTCAAGGCTTTTACAGAGTAAGGCTGAACTAGTCGCCTATGGCACTTTCAGAGTCATAGCCCTCATTGTACAGGGTCGTGAGGGGGGTGTTTCCAGGCCTTTAAAGAGCGTACTATACAGCAAGATAATTGGTAAGAAACAACGTTGGCTGCTTAACTTTAACAACGGAGCAGCCAACACATGTCTGGCGGCCAGCATCGTGGGGTTGCTGATGGGGCGCAACACCACCGACGCTGACATCATGTCTAGAGCGGCTGAAGCCCATGAGGCTCTTGAAATACCTACAGACCGCATGGTCGGCTTTGGCGACATAGGTCTTTTTGAGAACTATTTCGCCGTTACGGTGAAAGTTCTTTATCACAACGGTTCTTGGAAGTTCTTTACAACCGGGTAAAGTGTGAAAAACAAGACCATATATGTCCTTCACCATGAAAATCACTTTTACGGTATCTTGAACCTCAAAAGTTTTCTGTGAGTCAAGTATGTGTGCACACATTGCGACCACATATACAACACTAAGGCACATCATCAGTGTGAAATGCACTGTAAGATGTGTCAGAGGGACGGTTGCATCGTAGACGATGCCCTGAAGGTGAGGTGTCGCACCTGTAAGATGTTTTGTCACTCGCAAGACTGCTTGAGCATACACAACAAAGCTGTTAAATGCATCCCTAAAATGGATTGCCGTGAGTGTGGCCGGTATGTGGCAGAAGATCACAAATGCAAAGGCATGAAATGCCCAAGATGTCAGACTCCTTTTAGGGCAGGAACTGTACACCGGTGTTACATGGTTAAAGGCAGCCACAGACCAAAACCGAAGACTACATAGTGTTTGATATACAGTGCACAAAAGAGACGGGAGTACACCAGCCTAACTATATTTACGTACACCATCTAACTTCCGATGGCAGCTGGGAGTTTGAAGGACGAACGTGCGTTGGTGAATTCCTTAACACTTTAATTTAGACCAAATTCAAAGGGTATACCATGCTGGCCCATAACTCAAAAGCATACGACTCATTCTTTATTTTACAAAATATGATTCGTGAAAAGGTACAAGTAGAACTCATCGCTCAGGGTTCCAAGCTGATGTTGTTAACGGCTGGCCAGTTACAAATAAGGTTCATAGACACCCTGAATTTCCTACCCATGAAATTGAGCAAGTTGCCAAAAGCCTTTGGTTTCCCAGGGTGTAAAGGTTATTTTCCACACTTTTTTAACACCTGGGCGAACCAGAATTATGTGGGGCCCATGCTACCTCCGGACAGCTACGGGGTTCAATATATGATGCCTGCCAAGAAAGAGAGCTTTCTACAATGGTACTCTGAAAACCGTGAAAAGGAGTTTCATTTTCAGACCGAGTTGAAAGCTTATTGTCAGGCTGATGTTATGATCCTGCGAAAAGCCTGCAACCTCTTCAGAGATGTTGTGGTGTCTATGACTAAGAAAGTCAGGATTTTGAAGCCCAAGACCCCTCAAATGACAAAGACAGTCGAATACATAGACCCTTTTCAAAACATCACTTTGGCCTCCATGTGTATGTCCATCTACAAACACATGTTTTTAAGACCAAAAAGTATCGCTCTAGTGCCGCCAGACCTCTATAACGGTAAACAGAAACGTTATTCAACCCCCTCTATCCAATGGCTCATGTACATCTCTGAGAAGGAAGACATACATATTCAACATGCCTTACAGGGGGGTGAATACCGCCTGGGTCCCTATTACCTGGATGGGTACGCCGTAATTAAGGGGTGCCGACGGCCTTTGAATACAACGGCTGCTTTTACCACGGCTGCCCTCAGTGTTACAAACCCCATGAGTTTAACAGACTGCTGGGTGCCAAATTTGAGCACTTACACAGACGTACTCTGATGAAGGCCCAGTATGTTGAAAAATGTGGCTTTGCTATGAGGGTCCTTTGGGAGCATGAGTGGTTAGAAATGCTAACAACCGACACAGAGCTCTGCTCTTTCCTTCAGAGTCGTGATTTACCAGAACCTCTTGAGCCCCGCGATGCCTTATTCGGGGGTCGTACAAATGCCATACAACTGTACAGGGCCATTGGTGAGGGTGAGAAAATACACTACTATGATTTCACCAGTCTGCACCCATTTGTGAACAAAATGAAGGTATACCCCTTAGGGCAACCCACCATCATATATAGAGATTTTAAGCCCATATCCGAAAACTTTGGGCTAGTCAAATGCGAAATCTATCCGCCAAGGCAGCTTTACTTTCCAGTGTTACCATACAGAATCGATGGTAAGCTGATGTTCCCCCTCTGTCGAACATGTGCAGTGTTTAAAGAGGTTGGCGGTTGTAGACACACCGAAGAACAAAGGATGCTCGCAGGGACCTGGTGTAGCATTGAGGTCCAAGCTGCGTTAGAGAAAGGCTACAGGCTCGGGAGAGTACACGAAGTGTGGCATTTTAAGAGGACCACGAAACAACTCTTTTCACCCTACATTAATTTGTTTCTCAGAGACAAACAGGAGGCCTCAGGATATCCCGAATTGTATACTAGTCAGGATGCAAAGTAGAAATACATCGATGACTACTACGCTCACGAGGGTATATGTTTACGACCCCATTTGATAGAGGTCAACCCGGCCTGCCGACAGTTAGCCAAACTCTGCCTCAACTCCTTATGGGGAAAATTTGCACAGCGTACAAACCTGTCAAATACGACCTTAATAACAGATCCTGACGAACTGTTTAAGTACCTTTTTGCCCCTTGTTACGAGGTGTCCAGCTGCGAATTTATCGATGACGAGACCGCTGCTGTGTGTTGGAAATACACAAAAGAGTACCCCACAATGTGTAACAATATAAATATCTTCATAGCGTGCTTCACGACCGCACACGCCCGTCTAGAGCTTTACAGGGTTATGGATAAACTCCAGGACCGCTGTTTGTATCATGATACCGACTCTGTGATTTTTCTGAGTAAACCAGGGGATGAAGACCCTTCTCTTGGGGATTATCTAGGTAATTTGACCAGTGAACTCGATAAGGATGAGCATATAATAGAATTCTCCTCATCCGGACCTAAGACCTACGCCTACAAAACAAACAACAACAAAGTGTGCATGAAGGTCAAAGGTATAACATTAAATGTCAACAACACCCTAAAAATCAGTTTTGACAGTCTGAAGGATCTGGTGCACGAATACTCTGCATCGGACGACCGTGAAAATGATAAAACCATAGTTGTTAATCAACCCTGCATAGTCAGATCCAAAAAGAAGTGGGAAATTACAACCCAGCCCTTACATAAAACCTTACGCGTTGTTTTCGACAAAAGGGTCCTGACTGCGGACTATAAAACACTGCCGTATGGCTATTAGACACGTTAGAGAGGTCGTCACCACACTATGGACATCAGATTACAGCATCCATTCTCCTGCATGTTAGCAGGGCCCTCAAACTGCGGTAAAAGCTACTTTATAAAAAAGCTCTTAGAAAATGCTGCTGGTGTTTTATCCCAAACACCTAATAACATTGTGTGGCTTTATTCATGCTGGCAAGATCTTTATACCAACCTGTCCCGCAGTTTCCCACATATCAGATTTATAGAAGGTATACCTGATAATCTCAACAATGATGAGCTGCTGCCCCCGACCCTTGTAAACATGGTAATTGTCGATGACCTTATGCGTGAAGGTGGTGATCATCCTGAGTTAGAGAAAGCTTTTACTCAATATTCACACCATCGCAATCTAAGCATATGCTACATTGTGCAGAATTTGTTTTACAAGGGTAAGAACAGTCGCTCTATAGCTCTCAACGCCTCATACCTTGTTTTATTTAAAAACCCCTGTGACAAACAACAAATATCCATCATAGCTAAACAGATGTACCCGGGAAACACTCACTTCTTCATGGAGGCCTTTAATGACGCTACAGCAAACCCCACGGCTACCTGCTGGTCGACTTAAAAAATAATACTCTAGAAGACTACAGACTGAGGTCTGATATTTTTCCCCCTGATCTCCCAGTCGCTTACATACCTAAGACCAAGTCCCGAGCCTATAAAAAGCTGCGCTGAAGACCTTTAGAGACATTTGCAGTCCGGCCCTTATAACACCCGGTGTTGACCATGTCTGACCACCTACGCCGCAATTTAGCTCTCCTGAAAATGCTGGTTACAGCCAGTCCCCAGCACAGAAAGGCCATCCTCTGCGCGGCTTCTGACGATTTAGTGGCGGCCATTTCATAAATAGCCCTAAACACCCTAAAAGGTAACGTCCCTATATCAAAGAGTCAGTTACAGGTGCTGAAGAAGAAGTGACATCTTATCAAGAAGCTCAGTAATAAAAGGGTCTCACTCATCACCAAGAAGAAACTGGTGAAACAGTCTGGGGGTTTTATAGACTCTTTGTTGGGCATAGCTATACCCATAATTACAAGCCTCCTCTCGGGACGGTGATGGAGCATGCCACAAAGATGCATTTGGTTCCGGGCGTGGCTTCGCTGAGCAGCGAAATGGCCGCAGACTAACGCGGCTCCGCCGGCCGAGCACAGAAATCCGTCAATAATCCGACACCCGGACCTGAAGCCGGGAATCAAGGATCGCGGAAGGTGTGGGAGCTGCTGCTGTGCCCCACGGAGGAAATTAGGCGGTGTCCACCCCGAATTGGCCGAGATACAGAGGACGCAAGGTGAGAGGCGGGGCTGCGGCCTGGAGGCCTGCTGAAGCCGGGGGCTCTGGTGACGATGGCGGAGCAGAGCTGATTGCGGTGCACATAGTAGCCGGAGAACGAGTGTACCGGACGAGACTGCAGCAGAGCCCCTGTATGGTGCACTCCCAGACGCAGCTGGATGAGCGAAACTGCCATTGAGAAGGCAAGATCAGGGTGGAGTGCGGTGCGGCGACTGAGAAAAGGAAGAACGGAGCGCTGCGCCAGGGAACCGGTGACCGCGGTCTGGAGGTGAAGCGCTGCGTGTGCGGTGTTGAGCAGAGTAAAGAGGCTGGAGTGGGTATACATGAGAGGACCCCCCCCTGGATGCGGGGGCTCCGGACAGCTGAACTACACATGGGCTAACTGGGCCCTACAGAAACAGTAGAGAGGCGAGTGGTGAAGATGGCCGCCGCTGTATAAATCGGATGACCAGACGGCCGCCATTACGCGAACCCCAAACCGGCGAGCTACGAAGTGTGCGGTATTGCGCAGCACCACTGGCCCTCACTCCGGCCCGCAGATCGCTCCCTAACCACCAGAGAGGGCAGTAGTGAATCCGTCTTGTGACCGAGTAGCGGGGGTGTGTGGAGCGGGGAGCCAGGAGGCGAGCGGCTGAGCTGGAGTGAATCGCGGCGGTCTGGAGGATAAGGGCCCACGGATGTAGAGCCTCTTGGCTGAAAAAGCGGAGGAATAGCTGGCAGGCGGACAGAGCTGAGTGCTACCCAGGAGCACGGATACCGCTTCTGACGCCACGAAAGGTGGAGATTCAAACTAGACAATACTAGTGGAGGGCCGCGGACAAATACGGACAAAACATGGGCAAACCAGACACAAGGCAGCCCCGCCTCAACTTTGAAAAGAAACTTGCCAAACAGGCAGAGATCGATGGGGGCCAGCCAGAACCTGCGGAAGAGGCAGGCTCGCTGCAGCTACCAGAAGATGATATACGCACTATGTTCAGGGAACTGAAGACCGGTCTCCAGGGCATAGACACCAAGATCGACACCCTAGCAGAACGTATGGACAGGATCACGCAAAGGGTCGAGAAACAGGAAGGGAGAGTGGGGGTGCTCGAAACAAGAGTTACAGAAACGGAAGAAGGGCAGACCGAGCTGGAAAAGAAAGTGAAAGGCATGGACAGAGTGCTGGAGGTGATACGACAAAAGAATGAAGATTTAGAAGCCAGGTCGCGAAGAAATAATGTGCGAATTATGGGAATTGCGGAAACAACAAATATCCAGAACATGGAAAAATACATAGAAATAATGATGAAAGATATCTTTGGGCCGGAACTGTCCACGATGTTCCTCATTGAAAGGGCGCACAGATCGTTGGGCCCGAGGCCGAGACCGGGAGCCCCGGCGAGACCTGTTATAGCACAAGTGCTCAATTATAGGGACCGGGACACAATACTCCGGCTGGCTAGAGAGAAAGGCGACATCCAGTACCAAGGTAACAACATTGCACTGTACCCAGACTTTACGTTGCAAGTACAAGCTGCCCGCAGGGAATTTATCCCAGCAAAGAAAATATTTCAACAAATCGGAATGAAATACGCATTGATATACCCAGCTAAATTGCGACTACAAGGCCCTGGAAAGCCCACGTTCTTCACGGACGCCAAAGCAGCATTAACATATGCCAAACAACTAGCGACGGACCAGAGGAAACGGAGAATGTCAGAAGAAGAGCAACCGGACACCAGACTAAGTGACAATGATTGAGCATGCAATACGTGGACATTACCACAGGCTGGGGTGGACCGACTGGCGAATTACAGTCTACAGGCTGAGAGCTAAGTAGTAAAATAACAATGTTGATAAAATGGGGTGCATACTCTATGCTTGCATAAGCGGTTGACCTTCCCTGTAAAGGACTGCGGGGGACTTATATTGTGGGATTCCGGGGCTTTGGGCGGGGGGAAATTTTGCTCGGCCACCCTGCCTAGAGTGCAGGGCAGTACGCCAGCGGACCCGCGTACCCCATGGGATGATTCCCTTTGCTCAGAGGCAATATGTTGGTTGTTTTTTGTTGTGGGGAAGGGGGTGGGGATTGCACAACCTGATTGGGGGGTTGGTGTGGGTGGTGGGGGAAAGTTATTTGTTTTAACGTCCAAGCAGAAGTATTGTACACAACACGGAAGGGCGAGGGAGCTGCCAATTCACTGCAAGCTCAGGGGCATCCAACACTGAAGCCATGGGACGTTGCTAAGCACCTTGCAGGCATAGCACAGGATGGCGGTGAACTGTTCGACAGCCAGGCCCTATGGAATCGACATGTTATGGATCACAAATGACCCGCACACCTAGTATGACCTCACTGAGATGCCTTACGTGGAATGTAAGAGGCCTTAATGACCGCAGGAAGATGAGGCTAATCCACACTTATCTTACCAGGCATGAGATAGATATTTGTTTTCTACAGGAGACGCATCTCACGAATACACTGGCAGGGGTGCTCCGGCATAGAAGATGGGGAGAGGTAATAGAAGCTGGGTATTCAAATTACTCGAGGGGGTGGCGATATTGATCCGTAGGGGGTTGCATTGGCAGACACACCATACGATAAAAGACAGGGACGGTAGGTACATCATACTACAGGGAACGCTGTGCCACACTCCTGTGGCGCTGGTGAACACCTACGGACCAAACACTGACAGCCCAGAATTTTTTCAACATATTGGACACCAGTTACAGAACTTAGGTCAAATGGCGATCATGTGGGGGGGAGATTTTAATGTGGTACTATCGCCGTCTGTTGACAGACAGGGGGTATCCCGGGTACATCACCCACAGGCGGCAGCAATGTTGCATACTATAGTAGAAGACCTCCAGTTGGTTGACTCCTGGAGAACACTACACCCTATAGCGAGGGAGGGGACCTGCGTGACACACCACCGCAATGCGTGGTCGCGACTAGATTTTTGGTTGATCTCTAGGGACCTGCACGCCTGGTTGGTGGATGCCGTACATCTACCCCGTACCTTTTCAGACCACGCGCCGGTGCAGGTGCGGTTGAATGTCCCCCCGGCATATGCCCAGCCTTTCACATGGCGGTTTCCATCAACAGCTTTGTTAGACATGGTATTTCGCGAGGAGCTGCGGGACAAGGCTGCAGAATACTTCGAACTAAATGAGGGCACGGTAGAATCACCGGGGACCTTATGGGAGGCATTTAAAGTAGTACTAAGGGGACAATGCATGTCGCTTAAATCTGGAGTGCTGAAGGATATACGCAACACCTTACAGAGATTAGAGCGGGAGTTAGGGGACCTAGAGGAGTCACAACGTGTAAACCCAGCCCCGGACACTATAGCGCAGATACGGACTAAGCTGACCGAATTCCAGGAGGAGGCGGAAAGGGAAACGAAATATCTCTCCAAATATACACAAGCTAGGAGATATGGAGAAAGTGACAGACCGGGTAAAACGTTAGCGGGACTATTGCGCACGCCCAGAGGCTCTGACTATATAACTGAACTATGTCTGGAAGACGGGGAAATGGTGAGAGCACCACCAGATATTCTCCGTGAAATGGCGAGGTATTATGGGCAATTGTACACCTCACACACGGAGCCGACCCAGGAGGACATAGATGGCTACCTAGATGACGTGGCACTTGCATGGTTTCATGACGGAGCCAGGGAATATATGGAGCTGCCAATAACGACAGAAGATATACGGCAAGTAATAAATAGCATGCCGGCTGATAAGGCCCCAGGGGCCGACGGCCTGACGGCGGCCTTCTATAAAGAATATGTGGAGATAGTGGCACCTAGACTGCTCCAGGTTTTTCTCGAGGCAATGGACACAGGTAGACTCCCCCAACACTCCGCGAGGCAACGATTATAACTATATTGAAACCAGGCAAGGACCCAACTAATCCGGATTCGTATCGTCCGTTGTCACTGATAAATCTGGACGCCAAAATATACGCTAAATTAATAGCAAATAGACTGAAACCCATGCTGCCCCAGATTGCGCTGCCAGACCAATCAGGTTTTATACCAGGGCGCTCCACTGCACATAATTTGAGAACGCTCTTTGGCACACTACATTATTTAGCCCCCCAGGTGCAGGCCGTGGCGGCACTGCTGGACGCCACGAAAGCGTTTGACTCGCTAGAATGGAAATTCCTCTTTACTCTATTGACCCGTATGGGCCTCAGCTCTATCTTCATTAGACAAATTCAAATATTATATACAAATCCGACAGCACGAGTCAGGGTTAATGGTCAGGTTTCGGATCCCTTTGCGATCTCCAGGGGGACAAGGCAGGGCTGCCCGCTATCGCCGCTGCTGTTTGCCATTGCCACAGAGCCGTTGGCTGCTAAGCTTAGGCAACATCATGCGCAGAAGGGCATAGGCTTCACGACTAGAGGGCTCGTAGTATCTATGTATGCGGACGACATGACGATCTACCTGACCAACCCTAAGGATAACTTTGTTACAGTGATGAGGGAATTGATAAGATACGGGGGCCTAACTGGGATCCAGATCAATTGGTCCAAATCGGTTCTGATGCCGCTAACTGATGATACGATACCCTTTGATACGGAATTCCCGATTAAATGGGCGGATGAGGCGACGAGATATTTAGGTATTTGGATGAGCAGGTCACTGCAGGAACTATGGCTATCGAATTATGGCCGATTGATAGACTGGCTGGAAAGTAAGGTGCAAAGGTGGAAGGGGCTGCCGCTGTCCTTGATGGGGCGAATCGCCATTACAAAAATGGTTGTACTGCCTAAACTACTTTATTTATTTGTAAACATCCCCATGCCTCTAAACGCGCAATTTTTTAAACAACTACGCTCGAAGGTGCTCGAATTGATCTGGGCAGGGAAACAACCTAGGGTCTCATGGAGGGTTCTGACGCTACCATTCTCACAAGGAGGTCTAGGCGCTCCAGACTTTGAATTATACGCCTACAGCGCGCAGGCGCAATACTTGCACTATTGGCATCACCCCACGCCATTTCAGCCCCATGTAGCAATAGAAATAGATAAGGCTGCACCTTTACCGCTGAAAACGGCTGTATATGCCACATATAAACGTCCCCATGATGAAATAGACACGGTGGAGACGTTGAGATGGGCCTGGAGGGGAATAGCCAAGAGAGCGCGCCACGAAGTACTGTATGCACCGCAAATGGCCTTAGGAGATAATCCGCTGATTGGGCCTTTAATGGATAAGGCAATCAAGCTAAGAGCTAAAGCACACAATCTCGAGACAGGGAGTGATCTTTTTCCAAACGGGGAATTTTTGACTATGGCACATATGTGTGGCACGCAGGAGCCTACCGCCTCAGATATGCTGCTGTATTATCAGCTTAGGGCGGCATGTAAGGCCAGATTTGCCGGGTTTCCGGCTGAACCACCTACTTTATCAGCCTTAGAGAACGTCTTAAGTAACCCATCCCCTCGCAAATTAATTACACGTATATATAGTATGACACAGAAAGATTACCCAGTTGTCAGTCCAGCGTCCAGAGAGGAATGGGAACGGGAGGCAGACCTAACCATAACAGAAGAACAATGGCATTTCTGCTGCTCTCAGATGGAGCAGTTATCGCCAAACTACAGGCTACGTTTAATCCACTTTAATTTTCTACATAGACTTTATCGCACGCCGCTGCAGCTACACCGCATGGGGCTACAATTAGATGCGAGATGCTGGAGATGTGGAGCGCTGGACGCAACATTTGTACACCTTGCATGGGCCTGTGGACCAATAGCAACATACTGGGTTGACATATTTACACACGTAGAGCAAATAATACACGGGGTGATACCAGAAACTCCGAAGGTGGCGCTGCTAGGATACGTAAAAGACATCCCGAAGAAGTATCGTAAACTAACGGCCATGTTACTATTGCTGGCAAAGCGGCAGGTAGCCATTCATTGGAAAAAATCTGCACCGCCTACGGCAGCAGGATGGGTGAAAGCAGTTACTTACTGCAGGGACCAGTTTTCCAATTTCTGGGAATTAATGCCAAGTAGATCTCGGCCATCTGACATCTGGGAACCATTTACGGGCTGGCTTAGATCGGGAGGAGAAGACTTACACATGGATCAATAAACGCAGGGTGAGACATACAGGGGACACTGCTTAGTGGGATACTGTTGCAGAAAAGGGTCAAGAATCCGGAGATATATGTCGTATATGACACCACAATGGGCCGGGTTCATCGTAACATACCTGTGCAGATTAAACTAGTGCATTGGACGCGATTGCTTAGGAATGTATGTGATATTGTTTGGATGGAGGGTTGGGGGGAGGGGGCAAGCTAGTTTAAATTGTACATATGAGAAAAAGTTATTGTTGTTTTTTTCTTATAAAAAATACATGCAGACAGGAACAGTAAAGATGGATGAAAACGCTGCCTGCCCATTGGGATGTTGGCCAAGATAGCTGTGTACAATGCACTGAATACATGGGCCGCCGGCCCCTCTGGGTTGTGGCAAAGAGGCTGTGTAACTTCCTGAATATGCAATAAAATTTGTTTAAAAATCAAAAAAAAAAAAAAAAAAAAAAAAGATGCATTTGGTTCCTAGACAACAGTTGGAACAGCTGGGCTCTTCTGCGGACAACGCCTGGGATATACGGCGAAATGAGACTCTACGACTTGATGCTGAAATTAAAGACATTTTGAACCGGACAGATCTAAACCCGTACGACAAAGCTAACCTTGACACCAGCACCCTTAAAAAAAATGTAAGCTACTACAAGCAGTGGGATACCGAAAAAAATAAGCTAACTCTATATACCCCTGACTCTGAACAACCACCCGAACCACCGACTGCTCCTCACCCCCAGCAGCCACAGCCGGCCCTTGCACCGCCCTCAGATATCTTTGTTGACGACCTCTTAAAAAATATAAGTCGGAGACACCGGGGGGCCGCGCAAATGTTGCGGAGTAAACTTGCAGCTTCTAAAGACCTAACAGCGCGGAATGAACGAGGCGAATTTCTCTACAAGGGGCAGCCGGTTGTTGGGTCACACATGTACGATCTAGTTAAAGTTCTCACGCACATCAGAACCCTAATGCCGCAAAATGCTCCTAGAGGTTGGGATCAGTTTCTGCGAGCCGATGCTGAACTCAACATCTCTTCCACACTCGTTGGTAATAACGATCACTGCTGTATGCTTGAAAGTTTGAAGGCACCCCTCCTTCCATCGCCAGCCGCCTCTGACGTTCCACGGCTAGGCCCCTCTTGGAGCACCCCGCCTGCGGCAGCTGTACAGAGAAAAAGGACACTGCCCAAATCCCATACGTGAATTAAGCCCTAATGTTTCTACAGACTTTCTGAATAACTGTGCCTGTTACGTGTATAGTCATGTCTGATTTTTCTTCATATATTTCTTTAGTAAGGGATGTCATTGTAATGCACACCCTACATAACTGTTTGTAATAAACACTTTTATAACTTTTCAACCTGTCTCACTCGTCTTTTAAAACATTTTTAATTATGGTGTTTGTGGCAGTATAGAAATACGGAGTCTGGATGCACGTTTTAAAAATGCCTTTATTTTAAATGTTCATCATTAAACATACACACGTTACAAGCCCTTACAATTTTGACAAACAACATATTCTGTTTTCACAGGTCTGACCGATGCCCGTGTGTTTTCTTTTACATATTTCACAACTAGACTGTCATTGTTAACAAGGTCACTCGAATACAGATTTAAGAAATTTCTAAACGTCACACTCTCCGACATTTTACTGATAAAATAAATACAGTGTTCCCCGCATGTGATGGCTAACGAATCCTGGACCCTCAGCTTGTTATACTCCACCCGCGCTGCGGCTTTTTTCACAAACTTGAATATGGGCTGTGTATAGATACTGTGTTCGGGGAACTCAGCTGAACTGTCAAACACTGTAACCTGGTCACTATCTATAAACATGGCCGCCCAGTGTGTTGCACTATTGTAATGAGGATCGGTGTTAACTACTTAACTGCTTCGAACATTCCGCGCCAGTGCGGAACGTTCTATTAAGCGGGCGGGGCCGCGTCGGCCAACGGACGTGCGCAGCACTACCGAGGTAGTGCTCGCGACGGCCGTTGGCCGACAGAAGCACTTAAGGGGTTAAAGACTAGGGTGCGGGGTCTTTCTGCCCCTATTTCAGCTGGTAACCCATCGCTAGGGAAAACACCTAAAAAGTATTTCCTAGCGTATTTATGCCTGCTTAAGAACTCACGTATCTGCACAGTGTCCATTTCACAAATGTTTTTAAGATAGTGAATGATGCTGTCGAATACCGAGAATACAACCATGTTCACATTCGCAGGTAGCGGATTACTAAATCGTATTTCAGCTTTTAGATTTCCCTTTTTGACCAGGTTGTAGTGATCGTCGTCTTCCATGTCGGGAGTCATGTCGAATGCGAACAGTGTGTTTCCGTCCCCATAGCCTTCTCTTGACACGGCTACCCCGCAGTCCCGTAGATGCTTCCCGGTTATTGAAACCAGCCCCTGATATTCCCTGATGTAGTTGGCGGTTATAAAACTGGGTGTGTAGGGTTTTGCAGGAATCACAGAGCCCTCGTGGACCATCGCCACATAGTTGATGTTGTAGTGTTTAAAATTGAAGGGGTTTGAGGTATAGACGCCGCTAAAAGCTGTATTGTCCACAAAACCGATGACGATAAGTTTGGGTAGTTGCCCCAGAAATAAATTCTGTTGCTGGGTTAATTGGGTACCTGCTGGGATGCTGAATACCTTCAGAGCTACTCTTTCCACTGCGTCCTTGGCGTTTGATATTTGCAAAGCGTCGGCGTGAGCTAATCTGACGCTCGGGGACACTTGCACTCTCTTTACAAACAGACTCGGGGACAGTATGTCCAGCTTGCACTGGTCCGCATCCCCACTGATGAGACAGAATGAGTCCTTGTTGCGAGTGAGCTTGATCTTAACATCAATTCCATTGATGAGCAGTTTATCTTGGAAGAAGAGGTCTGAATGTATGCGTCCCAGAAGGTCAAAGTTGCGACTGCCTGCGGCAAACCTTGCTCTTTTTACAAAACCCTGATTGTCACCGTCCAGCTCCTTGGCTTCAAAGTGGCCGTATGTATCCTTGTAGAAGAGCCCCGCTGAAAGCTGCGTGTCAAGGGCCTCGCTACTGTAATTTAGAATGCTCTCGAGGTAGGCTCTGTAGGCGTACCTGTTATCACTGTGTGTGATGAAACGATCGCCCAGGGTGATGTCCACCTGATTAAACACGGTTGCTAGGGGGTAAGCGATCGTCGCCACTTTAGCGTCTGCTGCTATGTCGGAACCATCCGCTTTTACAATTTTACACATACAATGGAGCAGCGTGTTGTTGAGATCCAAATACATATCCGTGGACCCTGACACAAAAAACTCTATAGGGGCCAGTGGTGTCAAAGCGGCTAAAGGTGATACCTCCATGAAGAAGCTGTTTTCGATGCTTGTCTGCGTGGGCTTTAGAGTAAACAAGTCTAACTCGGATGTGGCGCACTCGCCCGATGCACAATGTACGAAGGCCATGCTTTAGTTTGCGCCGCTTTAGAAAATATTTACTTTAGAGCCGTTTCTCTTCTTCCTCGAAGCTCTCTTCCGTCTTGGAGTTCTTCTTTTGTGAGTGCGTTTTGAAGAACTCCTCCTTTTTTTATAGGGGGCCGGTGTTCCCCAGCGTCTCGAAGCACGACGCTTCCTTTTAACACTTGCGTGCAGCTTGTACACCAAACCCGCTCCTTCTTGCGGCTGCTTGTTCATGCGCTCGGCAACCGCCGAAGTAACAGACCCAATCACGTCCTGGGCAATGTTCGTAGCCGCCGCCTTAACATGCGGTTATGCAATTTCATAGCCTCTTCTCAAGAAGGGCATAGCTCTTCTAAACAGACTATGGAAGAAGCCCCCTAAACCAGCCCCGTACATAACCAGTGACCCTTGAAAGTACGGAGGACCTCCATATCCGGCTTGGTTTCTGTAATAGTCCCTGTACATAGACGGGTCCCCGTATGCTTTCACGACCACCATGATGCCTGCTTAATAGCCGCCGTCGCGTCGTGGCCTTAAATGAAGCTTGACAATAACTTTCCCGTATTTAAAGGACACCGGCTCAGACTGATCATCGAAGATCATAATTGAAATAGTGTCAAAATGGTTTTTAGAAACTGCGACGTAGTCAGGTTTGTTAAATTGAATATTGACCATCGTATTATTTTCGCCCTGTACACGGATCCATCTTAACAGCGGCGAGTAACTTTCGCTGATCCTCTGGGCCTCTACAATATCGATATACACATAGAGCGTATAGAACCCCCCGTTAATATCGGGGCACGTGTGATCCTGTTCGACCTGACTTCTCGCTTGCTGCACTGTGACTAAAACCCTTCTTAATTTACCAGAGCAGTTAAACGTGGTGTTGCGACTTGGGGCTTTAAAAAACACCTTCCTTCTGATGTTATCTAGCGACAGATGAATATTCGAATATGTTTCGATGCTGGCTATGGATTTGTTGATGGCTTCGACAACACTTGAAATGGTTGGATAGTAGCCGTATGGGAAACCCGCGTGTATGCTCAAAGGGTCCTGCTCACGCTTTATGTTAAACTTGGCTTCGCTCGGTGTAAATGTATTCTAGGTTCTTGGGTATTGGATTTCTGTTAGGGCTACCTCCCAATCCCCTTTCAGGTCCACAGGCTTAGCCAATTTCACGGTGTAATTAGAAATCTGGTTGTCGGGGAACATGCCCTTAGAAGCGTTGGACGGCAGGGAAATATAAAAGGGCGTTGTCTCCATCTTATCAGCAGCTTTTAGACGGTCCCTAGCTCACACACCCTTCAGGGAGCTGGCCAACACCCAACTGTTAAATTTCTCCAGACAGCCCCTCCATTTGACATATGCCTGGCTATTTGCACCGCTACCTTTCCTTTTCAGAATCTTTTCAACCCTATACACCCTGTGCGGATCGTTGGGTACCATTTGTAACTCTTCCTTGTAAAAGACCCCCGACACCGCTTCCCCATCGTAGTCCTTTAACCTGTAAATATACATCCCTTCTTTAAGCTCCACACTTTCCACTATAAATATTTCATCGCTAAAAGTCTGTTGGTAGCCCTTCGTAAAGACCCCTTTCAATTTTGAAATCCTTACGTGATCACCTTTTTTAAAAACAGGCTTCTTCACCTTTGTAGCGAAATTACACCCGTACACCGTTCTCCAAACATTTAACGAATTAGTAGGAGTTACCTCTACGGGTGCTGTTTTGATGGTCCTGTGATAACTGGCATTATATACAGCTAAAAAAGCCTGTAGAACATCAACGTATCTGTAGGTGTTGTGGGCCGTAAAATACCTCCACATCTTAGAATTTAAAGTTCTGTTAAACCGCTCTACAACCGCTGCTTTTACCTCCGTGTGTGTTACAAAATGTTGAACACTGTGCTGTTTTAATAATTTCTGAAATGCCTTGTTTAAGAATTCTTTAACCGCGTCTGTTTGTAGTTTTTGAGGAATGCGACACTTCTCGAAGATGGCTTTAAAAGCGGCTGTGACGCTAGCCCCACTTTTATCGTGTAGCGCTTCTGCGAAGACGTACTTGGACAACACATCTATGACGGTTAATATATAACGAGCGTCCTGGGCAGTGAACTTTGCTCCGTTCGCGGAGTTTGCGGAGTTTTCTGCACTCCGCACTCTGCGGAGCTCGCAGAGTGCAGAAAACTCCGCTTCGCGATGTGCAACGGAGTTTTTTCCCCGCTCGCGATCGCGAACGGTAAGTTTGCGATCGCGAACGGTAAGTTCGCATGCGCGAGTTGCCGCTCGGGTAGAATTTCTACCCGAGCGGCAGGAATACCAGTACAAACTGCAGTTCGCACTGCACTCCGCCACTCGCAGAACTTCGCGGAGTTTTTTTGTAACTTCGCGGAGTTCCGCTTGGCAAAACTCCACGAACTATGCCCAGGCCTACCGTTGTTATGTTTTGCTATATCTTGAAGGCTGATGATGTCCGCCTGCCATTGATAATCTATTTGCGCATTAACGATTGTAGGGCGCCTCTTAAAGCGTCTTCTGGCGGGTTTATGGAGTAAATACGCCTCCTCTCCTGATAACCATGTCTTCACCAGGTCTCTGATTACCGGCTCGTTTTCATCTATAGCCCTTCTATACAGAGCTTCGGCGCTTCCAAAGCTGCCAACCCCTCTTGTATCGTAATAAAGTTTTCTTAAACGTGCACCAGCCATGCTATCAGCCGATACAACCCAGGAAATGAAAGACACTTGTTTTGCGTAAGGTCATTTTATTACAAAATAAAGAATGTTGACAACATATAAGCATGTCATACCGTTCATCTTCATGGAATATCATAATGGCTTTGACCTATTTTACACATACACTCTGGGTTCTAACCGTACATTTCCACAGCATCTGGTACAGCGTATCCCCTTGAATAATGCAAAGTCAGAGCGCCCAGTTTCTACTGTTTTGTTCTAAATACATACTATTATGTAACATTAAATAATACCTTATTTATTTAAAATAGTCTTCGTGGGGCTAAAGACCCTATTCTTCTCTTTTTTATATACAGATTACACATACGCCTTTCTACGAGTCTTTCTATTACCTTTCTATCACAACACGCACATACCCCTGGCATACCCCTTAGTTTTGCGCATGGCTCGCTGGCGTATCGTATCTCATTGAGTGTCACCTCCAAGATCTTCAACATGTCAGGGTGGACATATTTATTTTCAGCGGTCAGGCCATGCACCACCCTTAGCAGCTTATACACATTGTACGGGTCTAACAAACTACATATATACCGGATTACTCGTGCTCTGTATGATTCACCCAGACACTCGTGCGCAGCCTGTTGAGGATCCTTAATTCAGTGTCCGAAACAAAGGCTGTAATAGTCTCGTTTGACACAAGCACATACAACCGCCACTGCAAAACCTTTAACCCCCAATATGGCATCGTGGGGTAGCCCCAGAGTTTCCTTTTCACAGCCGTCTTTCTTAGAGTCACAGTCACAATTCACGGGAACATCAGTACTTTGACTTGTGGAACTTTCAGTCTGTTTTGAACACCATAGACAGTAAAAATGTATGTTGTTCACTTTTGCAGGATGCCCCGGTGCCCCTGTTCTTTTTGGGGTTGTTCTCTAGGGTTCAAAAGAGAAAGATTGACAGCCTATTAGTTGAAGAAATAAAATACGCCTTTATGGACGATGCCTGCTCATAAAATGTTTACTAACCTCTGCATTTTCATCCCCCTCGGCGGCGGCTCTGAAATCTTGAGAGTCGCTAATGTCCTGTGATGCCCCATCATCTTCAACGCTTGTACCCGGCTGTTGCATAACTACCTTCTCAGGAACCGTATCCTCCTGAAAGCCCATGTCTTCATAGACGGGTGAGTTAGGTGGAACTATCAAATCTTCCACCTCGTCCATCTCCAAGAAATTGCTTCCCGTATGCTCGCTGCCATTACTCGAGCCCTCACTCTCGCTGCTGTCGACCTTAATCGGGGACACCCTTCGCGGCCAATCCTTGAGACTGAGTGCTTCCATACGCCGACAAATGTCATTGTCAAAATCAGTAACGTCGCAGCCCATATCTCGAGATGTTTCTTATTGAACATTCTCGTCCAATACCATAGGTGTTAAGCTGCGGTAATATCTATCGATAGTGTCCTGGCCTCCAGCCAATGTTGGCCTTTTGATGAGTGGGCTGTATCTCTTCATATTGATAAGTTCCTCTTCCTGTATTCAGGCTCCTGCTTGCTGTACACTGATCTTAAGGACGCCTTATATGTATTCTAAGCAACCCTTAAAAGAGGCGTACACCTCTACATCACAACTTGGACACACGGTATCATAGGTTCTGGTTCGCTGGGGTCTCCAAATCAGACTGCCCTTATGACACCCCGCCCCTTTGGGTCAAGTGATCACCTACATCAATTACGTGGGTGTGGGACCTGTCACTTTTAGTTCACTTCAAGGGGCATGGCACCTGTCACTTTTAGTTCACTTCATGGGGCGTGGCACCTGTCACTTTTAGTTTGATGAGTAAAGGTATCCTAGTTTACTACTGCTACAGTTTTATAAAAATTGCTCATGTTGCCACCCGGACCTGGAGCCTTATGCACATTCATCATGTGTATGGGTTGCAATACGTTATCCTATTTTATGGGTCCCTCAGAAGCTTTTGGCTGTACTAGAAATAGCCTACATAGCATTTCCTTAGCAAAATAGTCTGTGTGTGGAAGGTAGGAATGCAGAATACAAGCATGTACAAAACCTGAACTCATTCAGTTTCACCTCCTCTGTCGTTGTGTGTGTTGTGGCTGAGTTAGGTATAATCTACGAAATAGACATCCACTTTCCTTCAGCTGACGGGCTAATTGAGTCCCGCTTTATTCCCGTTGTCAGCGTCTTCAGGTGTAAAAGTGTTAGTTCTGCCCTATTGTAAATATCTCACAACTGGTCACTGATAGACACAATGGTCAGGAAAAGTCTACTAGAAGGCGTCTCACTCCTGTTTGGGACTCTTGAGCTCCAGCGCCATCCTCTGCTTTTTTTTAAAGTTTCACCCTTATGACTGACTTGAATGTATCAATATTATTTATTTTCTAATAATTGGGATGTAGTTTCTGTCTCCCATCTGATTTGTTTCAACCCTAGCTCCGCATTCATCATCACTGGAGCATGATCTGATGCAGAGATTAGGCATAAAGCAGTAAACTGCATTGAGAGGGCCCTACCGTTACTCACAAATATATAATACATTCTTGAAAATGTTTTATGCACTTGCTATAAGCGTATTTTCTCTGTCCTGATTATGGAATATCTCTCAAACCTGCTTCATGTAATGAAGTCTTAAACTTCTTGGAGAAATCATTAACACCCCCAAAACCTGATCTATCCTTTTGACCCTCATACACACAATTAAAAGCCAGCTACTGCAGGCATTATGCCCCCTTCCACCAAATCCAGGAGGTTTAGCATAAAATGTCATTGGAAATCGTGTTTCTTCTTTGAGGAGTACCATTGCGTCATCAGATGAACAGTAACCCTTTTACCATTACGCATCAGCATCGCAAGCTCTTGTACTACCTAAAATATTGAAGTGGTGGTCTCTGGAGAGGACAAAGGTACACCATTGAGCTTGTAATGTACATAAGAATCATAACTGTGCATGTAACGCCTGTGCCTGTGCTGATCACTGTGAGATAAGTGCTTACCCCGGAGACAAACATGTCCGAGTGATGGATTAGAAGTTACTTCTACACTGCCAGTCTCCTAATGGGAGATTTGATTCCCTTCACAATGGATGACCAAAACCATGGTTCAATGACTTAAAATGAATAGCATTTAAAAGTGCATCGATATATCCGCCATCTCCTTTGAAAAAGCTTCAGTTAAGATCCAAAGCAAACAAATGTTCGCAGAATGTGGCAGAACCGTACATAATTACCCACCTCAGCATCCTCCCCTAAAAACTATTAAAACCCCAAAAAACAGATAATCCACTTTGTAGGGAACACCTAAAGTGCAAGAGGACATACCTCCCAATGTGCTGGTAAGATTCTATATGTCAGCCGTCACCCATGTGGGCTAACAATAGAATATTTAATCCCAACTGCACTGTGGGGTGCCTGCCCACTATATATTTTATCTACATACTTACGTGATATAAATTAATAGCCCTTTCCTCCATTAACCACCCTTCCACTTCTTTAATTAAAACCTATTCTCTTGAGCCCTCTAATATACTTAAATAGTCTCTTTCAATTTCCTGAGCCTTTCCTGTTCAATGTGTAAGAATATTCAGCCCAGTCACGTGTCTCAGCCCTTACGTGTTCTCTTAGCCCCTTCAAGTAGAATTTCTCAGTTTGAGCGTGTTCTCTCAAATACCCATGGGACTCGGGCCCACCTGCCTCAATCCATTGCGTAATCATTCGGATCTCTTCCTTTATGTCAATCTTTCTGTTTTTTAAATGTCAGGACTGTCCCTACCTCTCCTCTGTCTTTAAAGGGACACGTTTTGTTATCATTTGCAAACACTATATACCAAAAGGCTAAGCCCACTTTCAGCGAATTATACCCTTTCCGAGTCACTCTGAACTATGTTTGAATCATAGCCGTCTCTTAACACACCCATAGAGGTAGGGGAGAGTGTTCATGTATGGTCTTGTAAGCTGTCGTTCTTCAGACTTCTTGCCACCCTTAGTGCTTCTCTACTCCCCCCCCCCATGTTTCTTTATTACATTTTGCACTTTTCAGTGTTTCTTTATTTAATTTTACAGTTCTACTACATCTGGGGTGGTTACGATAGCGATATGGTGTAATCATAATATCATAAATGCAAGAGGGAAAAACACATTACATATGTCACGTCATCTGACCATTAATACACATGTCTAGGGAAACATTGTGGTAACCAAATATACACAAAAAGAAGTAGAAAAATAGGAGGCACAATGTAACAATCCTAAGTAACTGATGTTGTTTGAGGCTACCATAATGTGATGTTACAAGGCTTACAAAATAAAACTCTGTTCATTTTGTAGACATGGCGGGTGCACAGTTTGGATAATATGCTCGGCACCGTGCAGAGATGCTCCTGCCACTTCTTCCTTTTCCTTGAAGTAGTGGATTTTAGTGAGGTGCAGTTCTTGGACTTTGAACATGTATAGGTTGCTGTGGCCCTACTGTGTGCTATGTGAAGCTGTTCCTCTGTATGGCCATCATCCTGCAGCAAAGTGAACATGCCTAATGCAAAATATTATAGATCTGGCCCTCCTGCTGCTGCTTTCAGCCCAGTCATGCAAATATACTTCCCTCTCGGGCAGTTCTCCAATTCCTCGCATTTCGAGTCTCAGATTCTCTCTCGCAATGAGGAAATGGCTTTCAGTGTTGTTGAACACAGCCTTTGTTGGTGGTACCCCCTATTCTCCACCTCCAAAATGTGTGACCCACACCAAACCATCGTTTCTTACATCTTCCAGTGTAGGACATAGATTGGTGAGCAGTTCTTGTATCCCTCTGCAGAGGTCTTGATACATCTCATCTAATAATTCTCTCGCTGATGCTGCCTGGCCACCCTACAAATCTGACGTGATGAGAGCCTGGCTAGCACTTTATCATGGTGCTGTCCTCCTTTCAGGAACATGTCTGCTCACATAGCCTGTTACTGCACCCCTGCTGTAGGGAGCTATCAAAGCAGACCCTTTTGCGTGCACTTTAGTGGCATTTGAAGCCGGTTTCCCTGCGCACATTTTCTCGTAGGAGTGTAAGCTCATTGGGGTCTGAAGTCCTTGGAGGGGAGGTACACTGTTTCATTGCACAACGTGTGTCACATTGAACCTCTGCTTCACTGCCAGTTTAAGGCTCAGCATCACAATGATTTCCAGACATCTCTTGCCTTCCTCCATTGTAAGATCATTGAATTCATTTCCCTGAGGTGGGAAGGGGAGGGAGCTCAGCAGTAACAACAAGGATTCAAGTCACATCTCTCTGCCTTATCTCTCCAGTCACATCTCTCTAACATCAAGGATTCAAGTCACAGCTCTCTGCCTTATCTCTCCAGTCACATCTCTCTAACATCAAGGATTCAAGTCACATCTCTCTGCCTTATCTCTCCAGTCACATCTCTCTAACATCAAGGATTCAAGTCACATCTCTCTGCCTTATCTCTCCAGTCACATCTCTCTAACATCAAGGATTCAAGTCACATCTCTCTAACATCAAGGATTCAAGTCCCATCTCTCTGCCTTATCTCTCCAGTACCATCCCTGCATCACTCCTGCTGAGCGGGATCTCTCGAGTCAGCAGTGCAGTTTGCTGAGGGGCTGTGCCGACAGGTGTTGGCGGGGAATAGAGAGTCAAGTACTAGAGAGAATACACTGAACAGTCTTGAAAGAGTACTTTTAATTGTGCGGAGGAGATTTATAGTGCCGCGGCTCACGTTCACTTGTGCTGGAAAGCAGTCGCCTCCCCATCTGTTTGTCCCCACTGTGGGCGAGTCTCCGTTTATCATGGGGCCATTCCCCAGGCAGAGCACATACAGAGCTCACTTGTGCCGCCTCTCTTCATCTTGGTACCATGTCTAGCCACTTCCTTAATCTCCACTTAAATACCCCTAGGATTTGAAATCAGTTCAATGCCTGTACACTTTTACTATTGAGAGACATTTTCATGATTAAGACTTACGTTCACTCTCACTGAACATCACTAATTCAGAGGTGGGCATCCTTTTTGAAAAGACATCACTCAGCCTCCTTTCTCTTGGGTGCTTTGTTTATTTCAGTTGTCTTTTGATTTGATTACGTACTTCCCCTATTGTAATACTTAAAAGCAGGAGACCAATTTGCTGTTAAATCATTTAGTGGTAAAAGATTAATGCGAAATAGAGTTAGCCAACGGCGGATACCAAGGTCTAAATTCCAGGATATATATTTCTGAGCCACTCTCAGGGTAGTTGACGTGGCTATTATCTCCAATCTTTTCTTTAATCTGCAATACTTGACATCTCTCTGAAAACTAACAATACAGCTAGTGTTTTTTAGAAAAGATTTAAATTCTAAGAGCGGGAGGGAGATCAAATTTTCCTTCTGTACATCAAAAAAATTCAGCACTATAGTGAAGTCACAGGAGAAGGAGTATTTATCTGCTTTTTCTCCAAAGATTTCTTGACATAGGAAACCCCTTATGGTGTACAAATCACTATTCTTCAACTGGTATCCCCACGAATTACCCTGGCTATGTCTTGAACAAATGAGCTTACCAGACCAAATTCCAATCTAATAGAGGGTGTAGGGACCAATGCATTAAAATTACATAGTTTACGTAAAATCTGACCTTCTATCTTATCAAGGAAACTCCAGTCTTCAACTGAATGGATTCAATAGCATATAGTAGTGTTGGGGGATTTTCCCTTTAAAAACAGATAACAGGTGTAGGAAGTGCTATAAAAAACACATAGACCATTTGCATGTAAAACAGCTTTACAGGAGCTGTGTTTGATTATGGGGCTTATTCTTTGTATTACCTGCTATTAATTTCCCCAAATAGAGATATGAATCTACTGTCACGAGATATTCTGAGCCAATTCTCCTTTCTGTTCCTTCTACATTTCAAAATCAAAACTTTACTTTTAGAGACGTTTATTTTCAAATACTGCCCTATCCTATATTTCTGCAGTGATGTCAACTTCTTATTCAGCTCAATGGTAGTCAAATCCATAATTGCAATATTGTCTGCATACATGAGACATGAAAGAGTGCAGCCGCCAATTTTTGACGCATCTGCCTCTAGGGGAGAGAAGCACTCAGGTGAATCTGCTACATACAGAGAGAAAGGTAGTGGGGCTTGTAGACAGCCTTGCTTCAGGCCATTTTTCGTGGGTATAACGGCCGATAGACCTTGATCTCCCCCTAATAGCACCTGGCACCACGTGTGGATGTGCAAGACAATAATTAGCTATTGCAGGGGAGCAGGCACTCCCATTTATTTCATTTTTTTCCTGAGTATTGGCCGGTCTATCTTATCAAAGGCTGTTGAAAAGTCTATAATTGCCACATATACATTTGACCCACAAGATAAAGTGTACTTCTCCTCTATGAATTTCAACATACAGATATTATCCATGGTGGAATGGGTTTTTTCTAAATCCTGCTTGTTCAATGGGGAGAATTTTCTCCTCCACCACTCAGTCAGTGAGATGGTCCAAAATACTGCGTGCAAAAATGTTCCCTACTGCATCTAGTAGGGCTATTTGCCGGTAGTTACCCGGAAGGTGTCTGAGACCCTTTTTAAATAGTAGAATAAGGATACTAGCAGACCTGGAAGGGGGAGTCTTCCCTTGCAGATAGCATCAATTAAAAAGAGGAGTAAAATATGTAGCCCACAGCAGAGGCTCTTTTTTGATTATTGTAATAGGAATTTCGTAAGGACCCATTGCCCCTGAAGCTCTCATTCTTTTAATGAGTCCTACAACCTTGCTCCTTGAAGATGCATAGCTGGATTCAAAGATAATAGGAGAATTAGTTAAAGTAATGGAAGTCCGAGATGGATTAGAATTTGCAGAATAAAGTTCTGCGAGATAGAGTTTCCCATCTTCTTGTTTTATAGGAATTGGGAGGGATTTTACCCTTGTGCCACAGAAATCTAAGATTATTTCCCAATACCTTTTGGCTTCCTTTTTTGAAGCTGCCTCTTTTAACTGGACCCACTTGTAGTCTTCCTTTTCTTGCCTTAGGTAGTGTTTTTTCGGAATCTTTTCCTCTTTTGTAGGTTAATTAATTTACTTCCTTCAAGGGAGAAGTTCAGAAATTGGGCTCTCACTAATTTATTTATTTTCCTATTTATATGGAGTAGCAGATTAGAACGCGGTCTCTGCTTAATTAGTAAAGGATTAATTTTACATATTGTAACCACGGTTCTTATACTGCAACCATAAGATACCAATGGATCTGGCTGAGGATATTGTTTATCTCCTAATACTATGTGCTGCTGATCTCCTATCAAAACTGTTAGTGTCTCTTTTAGTTTTCCCTTTTTCCTAAGGAGGGCACCAAATGTGCCCTTCAAAGCAGTCTTGTGGCGCTGGCAAGCACCTCCACCCCAGCCCAATACCCTAAGTCCAGTCTGGCATGTGGTCACACCTCCCTGTGACAGGAAATCTATTGTGCTACTTTCCCCTGCTCAAGCTTAGCTCAGCAGCAGGAGGGCAGACTTGTGTCTGTGGTCGGCAGCAGCACTAGCTTACTGTCAGACCCTGAAAGGCTGTAACCGGGAGTAAAGGGGGGTACCCCAAGGGAGCCCCCCAGTATATGGGATCATACTTCCAACACTGGAATCGGTGTTTGAGTATAATTCCAACATGTTTTATACCAAACATGACCGGGTTCGGTGCAGCCACTATAGAGTTAGACATCTCGTAATTGACTTGATGTCCACTATATGTATTAAAATTACTGACCACACTTACAAAGCCTGGAGAATTTACTCCGGGTTTGTAGGGGTGTCCTGCTCATGCAGGGGCACCCTCACACTTAGAACTAAGCACCCTGCCCTCAGGACTGAAGAGCCTGCCATATGGGTGACGTATAGGTTTTAAGTGTAGTGACCTCAGATATAAGGAAACTTTTATCTGCTGTGAGAGGTGCAAGCACCAACTCACACAGGCTGCAATGGCAGGCCTGTAGCCACAGTTTAAGTGGACTCCCATAGGTGGTACAAAACATGCTGCAGCCCATGGAAGACCCCTAGTGTACCTATGCCCTGGGTACCTTATCACCATATACTAGGCACTTATAAGGGTACACCAGTAGCCAATTGTGGATGTACAGATGTACTTACCATGGTCAATTTAGGGAGAAAGCACAGTGACCGGGATCCTGATTAGCAGGATCCCAGTCAGACTAGGTCAAAAACATACTGACCCCAAGCAAAACGTGGGGATAACCATGAAAGCAGATCCTACTTTCCTACAGTCTGGCAGTGACAGGTTGAGGTGTGCAAAATTGTTCTGGCAGGTTGAGGTGCAGAAAAGTCTTCTTCTGGGCCTGACACTGCCAAAAAAAGCAGCATCCCAGAGTCTGGCAGTGGTAGGTTAAGGCAAGAGGACAATACAGCAGCAGCAATGAGTCCTTTGGAACCATTGTGGTAAGTCATATGCTGTGGAGCAATTTGCATTTGGAGTTGGTGTTTTGCCACATAAACCCTGATGATGTGTGATACACTTTGTAGCTCAATTTGGTATGTGAAGTGTTCAGTATCAGGACTGCTGTTAGCGAACAAAGGTTTGGATAAGCTGCTCAGCAAGACAGTAAAACAATTAATTGTACATACTGCTGTTGAACTTTGCCAGCAGTTCTGGGGACAGCCTGAATGAAGCAGGGTCATTTGACGGCCTGAATGAAGATGATTTGAGACCAATGCACTTTACTTCCAATTTTATAATAAGTATATTTGCTAGCAGTTTCAGCCCTATTTGGTTATGGTTGTCATTTTTAAGCAGGGTCATTTGTGAGAACACTCTTTCCATTTGTGCGTTTGATATGGGCAGGGTCAGAAGTTTAATGGCACCCATGGCCAACTCCTGAAACTGATGATTTCCAGCAGCATCTGTATAATTGAATACTTCTTTTTTTTTTTTTTTTAAATCTGTTTATTGAATAAGCAAACAAACCTGAAGTGTATCCATTGACAAATCTTTTCCATACATATTCCTTAAGGGCATCTCTCATAACATCTGTGAGTTTTAACTTGTCGCAATCCAAAAGGGATCAATGTAATCAGTCCTAGGTACATTCCTATGTAGTGCAGGGTCTTGTATCCCTCCTTCCTCCCACTCACCCTCTTCTCCCAGAGTAACCTCAGATGGCTCTATATCGTGCCCACTGACCCCAAGTTTTGTCCCACTTCTTCGGGCACCCCCTGCCCTGGAACACCACTTTTTCTGCAGCGCAGCACCAGTCCAAATCCTCCTTCCACTGTTCCACACTCGGAGGTTGGTGCGCCCCCCACACCTTTGCTATATTCCTTTTTACTACTATATCTGCTAGCATAAGCCATAGCTTGGAATATTTGGGCCAGTTATCTTCTCCAGTCACACATGGAATGTGCCATTTGGCCGCCAGTGTTACCTCTTGGTCTATCACGTCCGACATATTATTTCTCTCCAGTACTGTTGAATTCGAGGGCAAGACCATATGATATGGAAGAAGGTGCCTCAGTGCAGCCCCTTACACACTGGTCTGTGTCACTGCGTCCTATTCGGTGTAGTAGTGTCCTTGAAGTGTATGATCTATGTAATATACGCAATTGTATTAGGCAAAACCTCACTTTAATAGCCACCTCTCTAGGGCTCTGTATTGCTTCTGTCCAGTCGTCGTCGTCGAGTGCACCCAGTTCAACTGTCCAGGCTTCTCGGAGAGCCCCTAGCGGGTCTGGGGAGTTGTTCATTATCTTTCTGTTTACTAGGAAAGTAGCTTTTGTCTCTCATGGGGTCTATGAGTAGTCTGTCCTCAAGTGGTGCGTATTCCGCTAACTGTTCATCATTGGGAATGTGTCGCCTTAGGGCATGTTTGAGCGGGAGATACCAAAAATGTTCAGAGTCAGCAATCTGGTACTCCAGTTTTCGGTCCTCAAAATCTATTAGATTCTGTCCTTCCATACATCTCGCAAGTTTTCGATCCCTATGACTAACCATTTACGAAGGCCCTTTAATTGGCCAACCTTGCGTGGGAGACCACTGTCCCACAGCGGAGTCCTTCCCGTCAGTTTCTCTTTCAAGCCTAAAATAGTGTTGCTTCCCTCCATATATTTATAGTTGTTTGTGTGCGCAGAGGTTGCACATTCCCCGTTTGCCAATGGTACAGTGCCGCCAGCTAGCCCTTCTGTCCCATCGAGTGGTGGTCCACTCTGTATGCTGGATCCTCCCATTCCATGAACACCCAATCATGAATAGTTACTAATTGCGCTACCCAGTAGTACTTCCTGATATCAGGAATTGTCAGCCCACCCTCAAAAACACTCTGTTGTAGCTTGTGCCCTGGCTATTCTAGGTTGTCCTTTGTCCCATAATAGCTGTCTTAATTCACGGTCAATTTTCTTAAAAACACTAGGCGGTATTCTACAGGGGTGTTTTTGGACAATATATAAAAATCTTGGCAATGTCAACATTTTGAATAAGGGAGCCCGCCCAATTAAGGACAGCGGTAGCTTCCTCCAGTGCATTACGTCCCTACAGTCTATCTAACTGGGGGAATAAATTGTCTTCCAAAAACTTGCTGTCCGTCTTTGAGCTTACTATACCCAAGTACTTAAATTCATCTTTTATCACTAGTGCTAACGCACTGGTTGGTAGGCTCGGTACCTCCCCCGCCAACACATAGAGGAGGGATTTGTTCCAATTTATCCTGTATCCTTAATAACTCCGGAACAATTGGAATATGTGGAGTACTCGGCCAATCGAGGATTTTGGATAAGTGGTATATAGCAGGATGTTGTCAGCATATAGCGATATTTTTTCATCCCACTCGTTTCCTCCCACAATTCCCCAGATTAGTGGGTCTGCTCTGACCCATGCCGTCAAGGTCTCTGATGCTAAGGCGAAGAGCATAGGGGAGAGTGGACATCCCTGTCTTGTACCTTTGTGTAGCATGACTGTCCTTGATACCACCCCATTCACCCGCACTCTAGCTGGTGAATTTGTGTACAGGAGTTGAACCCAAGCACAAAATTTAGGGCCAAATCTGAACCTTTCCAGTACGGTGAACAAGTGCGGCCATTCAATGTTGTCAAACGCCATACAGGCGTCTAGCGATAGTAGCACTGCGTCCTCTGCCGGTTTTGTCTTTGTAATATGCCTTACTCCATACAGCCGCCTCAAGTTAAGTCTAGTGCTCCTGTGGCGCATAAAGCCCGATTGGTTAGGGTGGACTATAGATTCAATGACAGCACCGAGTTTGGTCGCCAAGACCTTTGCTAGCTCCTTTGCTTCCATGTTTAATAAAGATATGGGGCGGTATGATCCACAGTAAGTGGGTGGCTTGCCCTGTTTCGGTATAACCACGACAGTGGCCAGTCTCTGGTCTTCAGGCAGCCTTCCCCAGTCTATCGCTTCCCGATACATATTTAACATATGTGGGGCCACTCTCGAGGCCACTCCTTTATAGAATTTAGCCGGTATACCATTAGGTCCAGCCGCCTTGCCCGATTGTAAATCCCTAATAGCTCTTCCTATGTCTTCTACCCTGAGTTCTTTCTCTAGCTCCTCTCTCCCCTAGGGATATTCTTGGGAGGCGAAAGTCTCGTAGAAATTCTGTACAGTCCTTCGCCAATCTAGTGGAGGTAGACTTATATAGGATTTCATAATGGTCAGCAAAAGTAGCTGCTATTTCATCGCCTGACCTTCTAACCTTCCCTTGTGTGGTGTGTACCTCTAGCAACCAGTTTCTCTCTTTATTTCTTTTATCCAACCAGGCTAATACCTTGTTGACCTTGTCCCCTACTTCGTATAGTCTCCTCTAATTTGATCTGGCCTGTGTTTTGGACGCTTCTTTTGCTATGTCTCTCGTCTCCCTCTGCTTAATACGGATCTGTTGTCTAGTGTGTGAATCCGGCTCACTGTTCACCGAAGCGCTCCTTTCGAGTTTCACAATGTTTTTCTCCAAAGTGTCGAACTTAATTTGCTGTTCTTTCTTTTTCCCTCCAGCTATTGCCTGTACGTATGCCCGCATGACTGTCTTATAGGCTTCCCACAGCACAATTACGGAGTTCTCCAAGCCCAGGTTATTCTGATAATATTGTTCTGTCCGTTCCCTTAGTTTGTCCCTTACTTGCTTGTCTTTAAAAAGCCGGAGGTCTAGTCTGGGGGTCAAGGTGCTATTTCTCATGAGTCCCTGTAGATGTACTTCCACATGGGAATGATCTGATATTCCCCTCACCCTGTGTATCACCCCTTTAAACCAGTGTGTATTAGTTGAATGTGTCATTAGATAGTCTATGCGGGAGTACCCCCCATGTGGCACTGAATAGAATGTGTATTGCCTGTCCCCTGGGTTATGCTCTCGCCATAGATCGATGAGGCCGAGTGCCTCCGCAAAGTCTCGCAGTGGTTCAGTCCCCGGTCCCCTTCCTGAGATCGTCATCCGGTCTCTTGCAGGGTCTATTGCCGCATTCATGTCCCCTCCCATATTCAATATAACCATCAGAAGATCTAGTAATAGCGCACTTAGTGCAAGTAGGGCATCCGCATGTAGCCTTTGTGGCACATACACTGAGCCTATGTTCAGGACTTTACCTTCCCAGCTCCCTGTTATGGCTACATACCTGCCCATCTGATTGCACCAGATCTTACCCGATATAAAAGGAACCGCCATCTGAACCAGTATCCCTACTCCTCTAGACCCTGATGTGAACCCTGCGAATATGCCTCGTTATCTCGCATGTTTTTTTACCGCATGCCATTACATTGATCGCGTTGTAACAACGCATGCCATTATTCCGCAAGTCAGAACCACTACTTGTTCTAGGGGGGGGGGGGGGGCTGGATGTTGGAATAGTATAATTTACTATTCCAACTCCAGTCTGTGCAACAGTAGGGAAGGTGTTGGATTTTAAATCCAACACCTTCTGACCCCTAGAGCAAGTTGTGGTTTTGACTTGCGGAGTAATGGCATGCGTTGTTACAACACATGCGTTGTTACAACACGCTCGTTGTAATGGCATGCGGTGTTCCGGTTTCGTGGTAAACGATGTTTACCAAACCCTACATGTGCCAGGAGTGTATAGCCGTATCTATCTAGCGCCTTGCACCTGTTGCCCTGAAGATACGTTTCCTGTAGCAATACTATATCAGGGTTGTGTCTACGAATATATTGAAGTACAACTGTGCATTTTATTTTGTGTCCCACACCATTCACATTCCAAGTGATGATTCGTATATCTGCTTGTGTTTGAGGGGAATCCCGCAACTTATCTGTGTCAATCCTCTTATCGAACTTGATTAGTTGGTTGTGCACCTGGTCAGCATCCATTTTGTCTTGGTGTTGCGGATTCATAATCCCCCCCCATACCCTTTAAGAGTGTACCCTTTCCCCTTTCCTTCTGACAGGCTAACAACTGGTTTAACCTTTGAACCGTACCATTCTGAAGGTGGCCATTCCAATCCCATAAACAATACTTCACCCTCCCTGCTACCCTGCACTGTGGGCTTTGAACCACCCACCACCCCAAGTTGCAGAGTGCCTGTCGCGCCATATCAAAAACCAAACTTGGGTTGCCTTATTCACTGAAAAGTCCACCAGCCACCCGGAAACCCCTATCCATACATTGTGTAGGTGCTATGCCAACATATACCACGGTAAAATGTCAATCGCATATAGTTGTATGGTCAAAACATAAGAAAGGTAGTTCTAAGCTGAGGCTTGGTCCCATCCCATATGGCCGTCAGGTATTCCAACTCTTGCTTCTCAGTTCCGTGCTGCTCGGCAACCAGTCTAGTTTATGCCTTTCCAGTAGTGCTCAGCTCAGGGTAGTTATTCCCTCAATGGCGTAGATTATTCAGTTTCAAAAAAGGGTCTGTCCTCGCGTTCTTTGACTGGGTCCACTTCTGCGTCGCCAGATGTTGTTTTGTTCTTGTTTCGATGCCATGCTTTACCTGCTGTCCTCCAGCCGTTGAGCCAGTCCCATGCCTCCTCAGGAGTTGTAAAGCTCCATATCTTGCCGTCTGCTGCTACTCTAAGAGTCGCAGGGAATAGCATGGAATACTTATGTCCTGTGTGCATAGGGCCTTTTTCATGTCCAGGAAGCTCCATCTTTTCTGTTGTACTTTCAGTGTACAGTCCGGGTAAAGTATGGCAGGGGCTGCATGGAGTATATATTAATGCATTTAGCAGAATGTTCACATAGTGTGTAGGTGTACTAGGTTGTTTAGTAGAGTCAAGACTATATTTATTATGCTGATGTGTTCTTGTATGGAATTTTGTATTTTAGATACCCCTGAAGGGATTTATCCCGAAATGCATTGGGTACTTTTAAAGACATTGTGATATGTGGAAACTCGAACTCTCATATACTACTGTGAAAATCCAAGAAGGGCGATTTTGGAAATCATGTATAAAATGAAGTGAAGAATGACAAAATTTTGGAAAATAAAAATGGATAAAAGAGCGGACAAAAAGAAGTTCAAATTGTGATAATTTGGTAAGAGACTTGACTCATCTGATTCACAAACATATATGGCTGTGCAGCTTGTTTGGGGACCTGACGTGGCTCCATTTCGTTTTTATATATTCACCCATAACTCAGAAGCCCCAATATCTTTTAATAACTCCTTGATATGCAACAACCAAGGAATTTTAACAGAGATCACATCCTGTAAGGCCAAGATATAATCAACGAGTTCTGTTGTGGACCATAATCGCCACCAATATAATAAGGGGTGAAGTCTAGCTTTGTCATATATGCTGCTGACACCCGAGTGGTATCAAGGGGGTACTAATGGGGAGAGAAGCTACTTTACAATAAAATTTGTTTTCATGAAATGGTTAATGCATCTATGTTTGCATGTCCCCATAACTCAGCCCCTTAGAGATCTGACCCCAGAACCCTGAACTCATATGAATGAAGAGCAGGCCTTAAAGGTTTAGTAAAGGAGGCATTGTACTCTTTATGGACTGCCCCCGATAATTGCTTGAGTTTTAAAACTGATTTTGTCACATGGGGCTTCCAAGAAATATTATTACTAGAGATGATCCCCAGGCGGCATGGGAACTGCAAACGCTGCCGACCACCACTAGGGAAGCCCTAATAATCCCAATCCTTAAACCCATGAAACCAGCCAACGACAGAACAGCATATAGGCCGCTGTCCATGTTGAACTGTCATAAGGTTTCTGCACATACACAGAGCTATGCACAGGATAATGGGACCCCGGAATACAGTGGTTTGCCTACCATATACCGTAGCACCCAAAAACCCCAACCCAACTAGCTTAGCATCCCATTAGCACCCAAGTACCAATGATTGGACAACCCAGAACACGGTATCTTTATCTCAGGACTCGCAGAAGCAAGAACACTCTTTCGTCACTCACTCGTACTTGTCCACAAGGTGCGTAGGAAGAGACACTGGATAGGTTAAAATGTTTATTCCAACTTACGTGCTCTAATGTACAGTACACGTGTCAGTACTAATAGCATAATGCATATGAATAATATAAGCAGCATGGTTACAATTCCATAGAATACAAACGGGGAAAGCATCTCATAACTCAGTGGATAAATGTCTAAATAACATTACCACCCTCCCCGTGCAGTAAGATAGTTTATTATAGAAATAGAAGACCTCTGGGCTTTGACTAGCGAACCCCCATACCTCAGTCTCTAGATGCAGAATTACATCAGCAGGACATCATAGCTCTTCTCACTGAAAAGGATTTCTCCAAGTGTGTCAAGCGCCAGTAAAAACCCCAGTATTAAAGGCACACAAAGGTTCATGTCATTTGCGCCTAATGTTATGTCTGGGTGCGCGAGACTGGCCATATCAGGAAGAACCGAAATACATTGTTATGCGACCTTGTACATGTTGTGCAGTCTGAGCCCAAATCGAACAAGAGAAAAGGTGAAAGACAGAAAGTGCAGACAGCGCAAAAGAACTTGGCAAGAGCAAAGGGCGAGGGAGCCCTGGCTCAGTGTAACGTGCGCAAAGAAAAGCAGCATGGCAGCTAGTCCTAGGCCAACATAACAAGGCAGGCAACAAACCACAAGACACCCTCCCCTGGTCAGTCCGGCGTCCAAGACAGAGGGCAAACAAAAAAAATATCCAGTAGAGCACAGGGAGCGCCCAAACGGCGAAAAACAAGTCAATCCATGAAAGTGTAAGTGCAGAAAAAAGCCATACCCTCCAAAAGGGCATCATTGGAATCATCAAAAAACATAGATGCCATCCAATCCATGAGATCAAAAGAGTAGGAATGCTCCTCAGCAGAGGGAGCATCCAAAAACAATGCGGGACAACTTGCGTGATAAACGAAACAGCTTTGTTGTAGGAGATCCTGGGCAGCCGCCCAGATATCCCATTGCGCCAAAATCCCCAGTGCAGCCGCACGCGCCATACAGCCGGCAACGGAACAGTCCTGCTCATGGGCCTCTAAGGGACCCATCAACTGAACAAAATCCGGAACAGACAATGACGAATTGGAGAGGCAATAATCCAAGGTCCAGGTGAAAGGACAGCGGATGCAAGTCATTACAGGTTGCACGCAAGTGAAATACGCAAAGCGAAAGGAAAGAGTATATGACACACTCAGTGTCGCCAATGGCAAGACACCAAAACCAGCCAAAAGGCGCTCACGAAGCAGCTGGAGGCGTTCTGGATCGAGCAGGTCCCATCGGGGAGCAGCCATTGCGCATAAAACAAATTAATAACAGGACACCAGCCGCCAAGGCGATGATCAACGGGAAACCGCCAAAGACGCTGGAAAAAATAGAATGAATAAACGCCGGGATGACACCAAAAATAGTTTGGAAGGAGGACACCAAACCAGACCCCACGACTTTAAAAAAGTGTACCAGACCCTCTGTGTTAGATGCGTTAAAAATACGATGAATTAACTCCCCAAAATGTTGGGGGAGATTAGTGTTCAAAAGGGCCTGTATTTCACTGTGGGTACTCGCCACCTGGAGAATGAATGTCTCCCGGGCGGACGTGAGCATAACTTCCTCGTTCAATAATAGTGCCTTTATTCTGCTCAGTCTATTGAAATCTGCCTCCATGGTAGGGATGGAAGGCCAAATAGAGATATCAACCTTGCCATGAGGGGGAGGAAAAAGCACATTTTTGCAGCAGACAACCCTGTGCGAAACTGTTACAATGTAAGGAATGCCAGCCTGCAGGCCACAACAGTTTTCGTTATTTAAAAGTAAATAACTACCATTGGAAAGGAGAGTGAAAGTAGGAGAAATAACAGGAGCAGGAATACCTTTCAGCACACAAGCAAGATTAGGAGCGGAAACGCTACATGAGCCATGCAATTTAATGTGTTTACAAATAAGCGAATGACCCATAGTCGAGTCGCAGTACTCCCCGTGAGAAAGACTTCCTTGCCGTCCCGAAGGCATTTATACATGAAAGGCAAGGACCAGGAGTTCATGCAGGAAAGCACTGCCCAAGCGCCGGTAACGGCCCACAGGATAATGTTTCATGCATGAGTCAAATTCAAACAAGGAAAAAGGTAAAGCGATAACCCCATGAACTAGCCACACAGCAGAATCGAGTTCTGCAACAGAGAACGGCAAAGGATCCATCTTTTCGATATGTAATAGAGTGTAAGTTGCATCTTTCATGGACATAAATTGCTGTTTGTCAGTTAAGTTAAAAGGTAGAAACAAGGCAGAGGTGTTCAAAAAATGCCAAGGAACTTTACCTAACTTGAGCGTTTGTAAAGTCCATGCAAACTGCATAACTGAACGCAATTGATTCTGACCATGATATAACACAGAAACATCATCTTGTACAATATCAACAACAGAGGACACAATATTCTCTAAAGTATAAATGCGAGAAGACAGGGTATTAATACTATTGTCAACAACAGCAAGCACCTTTTCCAAATTTGCTTGATCTATTTCCCGAAGACGGGAAGCAGCTTCCATTTGTGATAGCTTCCAGAGTTCATTATATGTCTCATAAATTAATCTTTTAGGTCGGGGACCACGAGGTCCCAAAACAAAGTCGGACAGATCAATATTGCCTGAAAGGAGGGACAAATGTTGTTTAACAGAATCAAGGGACGAATGTTGCAGCCATTGTTTGCATAATTTACCAACAGAATATGTAGTGACAGTACGAGAAGCAGTAAATCTCGGATCAGGCCTATCCTGTGTGTATCTAGTACCTGAGTCGTGAAAACGCATTTGACATGCATTAGATGATATAGGCCATACCAACCAGGGTGACTGATGCAGTTCGGAAACATTAAATGAATTATTCTGTAATAGAGCCTGTAGGGTCGTCAGGGACAGGTTAAAACGTGAGCTATCATTGGGAAAACTCGACAGGGATGGAATTGAGGGCGAGTTTAATTGTTTAGTGGTAGCTAAGCCCCAACACGTAGTTTGATAGATGGAAGCATTTAGGAACATAATTTGGGTAGGGATGAGGCAAGCACGATGCAACGCCTCGGTTCCCTGTACCTGCCATGGCTTGGAGCCCCAAATAGATTTCAAATCTATTGTATCCTCCCAGTACTCATAACCACCCACTGCTAGGGCACTTAAAAAGGAACCCGAATAAAGCAATTTGGTGTGTGTTAACATAATTTTCTGAGTTGATGTCGTATTAAGTCTAAAATAATAGGATGCAGGGTTCGACCGATTAAAATCAGTAAAATAGGTAAACTTATTTCGAAGAGTTTGTGAGCTACCTGGCAAGGGGTTTGGACAATGTTCCCATTGGGTGTAGTTAACAGAACTACGCAGGGCACTTGGCTTATGGAGAAAATGATTACCCCAATGTTGGTAACAATACAAATCGGCATAATTCGCAGAATTCATATATAAATCTTCAGCATTAAAAGATGCATAATATTTTAAATCGGCAAACAATGCTTCAACGGCATGCACATCCCAATCATCAGAATGAATATTATTTTGTACTACATCACCCATTGAAACACGAAGGACATTAGGTACATTAATAATTTCTGTCGGACCATGGATTTGATAGTTCACTGCATCCCATACGATGCCATCAGCAACTGGAAAAGCTGAAATGTTCACAAATGTGTGGTCACGCTTCATGATGTGAGACGAGGAATGAGGAGCCAAAGTTCCAGAAACATAGTCTACAGCAGAGCGTTCAGGTAAATAGTGACCATTGATTAGTAGAAAAACACTGTGACAAAGCCAATGGACATGAACAAAAAATCAAGAAAAGTACCAACCAGATGTATGTCCAGGGTGGAATCAAAAAATTGTCTCTAAACCAGGATACAAAAATACTGAACTTGGATGGGACTTTTGAAGAGGTGGAATCCGAATCAAAGGAATAACGAGTCGGGCCAAGTGGCGTTGTTGGTTGATGTGCCACCGATTCAGATGCAGGATAAGTATACTCGTCCTCGTCGATATTGGTGGAGAGTTGGGGATCAATTGTAGTTTCAGGCAAGTCAACCATCTCAATTACAGTATCAGCGACCGTTCGTGTAGATGGGCCACGAACATATGTCCGATAAATGGCAGGACAAGAGACCGCTGGTGTGACACTATTCAGGATCGGCCAGGCGCTGTAGCTTGACATTTTCCACTGAGATGTATCTGTTCTCCTTGCGACCAGGAAGCGGTGGTAAAATGACTGTACGTGTTCCCTTCAAGCCCAGAACTGGAACCGGTGCACGAAAAGAGGGGCCGAATTCTTTTTGTTTTCAACCTTCTCTCGAACCAGTTCTCCAACCTTTGGAAGCCAGCCGGCTACCGGAATCTGCAACGCAGGATCTGTGGCTGAAGGCAAATGTGTAGTTGCAAGTTTGTCTCGGGCTTCTTGTAAGTCCTGTAACATAGCAGAATGGTTATCTACATCAAACTTGGCGGATTGCGCCGCGATGTCTGGACCCTCAAGGTCAGGCACAAACATTCTTATGCCAAAGAGCATTTCGTATGGGGTCCGCCCACCCAGAGGTCTTCTAGGGAGATTATTAAGTGCACGTTGAACGGTATACAAGTGGGCCAGCCAGTTCCTGCCAGTACCTATAACTCTAGCTGTTAAGGATTGCTTTAAGTCACGGTTCATTCGTTCAACGATAGAGTTGCCCTCAGGCCTATACGGAGACGAAAATTTCACCCGCACCCCAAGCGAAGCCATTGCGTCCTTGTAAGCCCTAGAGGCAAACGCTGGACCTTGGTCCGAATGGAAGGTGCCGCATGCGAAAATTCCCACAAAGACACGCAAATCCCTGATTACATTTCGAGCGTCAGCACTACGTTGTGGCCAGACCCAGAGGAACCGTGTGCACGAGTCCACTGCTACTAAGATGTATTTATAGGCAGTGTCTGATGAGAATGGACCGCAGTGATCCAAGTAAACACACCCAAAGGGTCTGTTAGCAATGCAGAGCGGGGTCTGTGGTGGGCGTGTTACCGTGGAAGGCTTAATCTGTTGACAAACATCGCAAGAAAGCACAAAAGCACGGGTGTCTTTATACAATCCACGCCACCAATAACGCTGCTGCAAAATGGAAACTGTAGCTGACACACCTGCATGAGCCGAAGCCATGCCTTCGTGTGCAGCTGATATCAAGGCACTCCTGCGGTCCGCGTTGGGGATCAGCCGATCTCCAACATCAGGTATTGTTACATAAGGAACCTGATCGGGACTTAATTTGTAAGAATACTTGGAAGGGAAACCTGTAGGGTAATTATCACCTTCCTTGGTTGCAGCAATAGCTGCTAGAATAACAGAGTCTATTTTAGACATGGACCTGGTAACCGCTGCTACTGAACACGTGACTACTGCTGAACGGGCAGCTTCATCTGCCAGATCGTTACCAATAGCGTGTGCGCCCACCCGCTGATGGCCTAAGGTGTGAACCACCTGTGTGAGGGGCAGACGTTGTTGCAATTCTGCCACTCGAACCCAAAGCATTTTATGCTTAATTGTGCTCCCTTTGCGTCCTTGTAGTCATTTTTCGACCAGAAAAACAGATTGTCATTGTAAGATTGTACACAGTAGTAGGAATCACATACAATAAGAGTGGTCTCATCCTGAGAAGCGAACTCAAGCGCAAGTAGCAATGCATGCAGCTCGGCCAATTGTGCGGTACTATCTCCAAGTGTGCGAGTATGCACTGCAGAGGATTTGAACTTTCCACTTACAAAGGAACCCGCAACAATAGCACATGCAGCCGAATAAGTGTGCTTGGACCCAGTGGCCGGCTGCGCCGAACCATCGGTGCAGACCACACATTTGCAATCCTCAAGCGGTAGCAAAAACAAAGGAGGAGGACGAACGAATCCACACTGCAAAAACTCCCGAGTCCGAAGAGAAGAATCAAAAACAAAAGTGACGTCCGAAGACGTCAAGGATGTAGCCCATTGCATCCAACGGGGATGCATTGCCCCTGAGTTCGGTACACTTGCCTCTGTTACTGCCTCTAGGGCAGGACAGGGTGTCACCACTAGAATCCGCTTTCCCTGTGCCAGTGCGCGTTCTTTTAGAATCGCCATTTGCACTGCAGTTAGAACTTTTTCGACAGATGTAAAGCGCAATTCAGCGGAAGTGTACAGATGTGACTTGTATGCGATGGGTACTGTATCACCTTCATTAAAGGTTAAGTATGTGAATCCCACCGCCCCCGGAATTATTCTAATCACCAGGTTTGTGTGGTTATCACGAGTCAAAAGATATTTAGACTCCAAAAGGTCTGTCTGCAAAGACTGCAGAATTGAGGTATGCTCAGGCAGCCAGCAAGACCTTGAATAAGTAGGTTGTATCAAAGCATACAAAGGCTTGATACGCTGGGCATATTCGGGAATGTAAGTACGCCCGAAATTCAGGAAACCCAGCAAAGACTGAAGTTTCTTCAGAGTATTTGGGGGGCACAAATGTGCACATTTTTCCAAGAAATGGGGGCTAAGCCCTTACCTTCGTTGTTGAGCTCATAGCCCAAGAACAGAACGGTAAATTCAGCAATGTGTGACTTAGCAAAGTTAAATTTGTAACCCTGCTCCGCAAATTCAAGAATAATGCGGTCCACACGGGACAGATGCTGATATAACTCGTCGTCTGTCAGATAGATGTCATCTACGTACGAACATGCGTCTTGATCAATGTCATTTAACAAAGAAACAACACGGGCGGCGAATATACCCGGACTATTTTTGTAGCCCATGGGTAAACGCCGGAACTGGAATAATTTACCACCGGAAGTGAATGCGGTCCATTGACCACTCTCCGGGGCTAGGTTGTGCGTGTAGAAACCGTTTGAAAGGTCAAGTGTCGTTTTATATTTTTTACGAACAAGACTGTCTACAAGCGCAGAACTATGTGTATTCTGTACCGCAAAGTTCCGACAATGGGAATTTAAATGCCGGTAATCCAAAACTAAGCGGTACGATCCATCGGGTTTAGAAACCACGAAAAGGGGATTGTTCATAGGTGATATGCATGGTTCGATTACTCCCTGATATTCCAACTGTGTCAGAATTTCGGAGACGGGGCCTTTTGCCTGCCGTTTGATGGGATATTAGGGTTGTGGCTGCGGTAGTGACCGCAAAGGTATTGCATGAGGAGGTGATTCTTCATCCCATCCCACATGGTTGCGGTATAACGCTGGTGCCAGGTACACAGCCCACTCAGCTGCAAGTGCTTCAGCTTTGTCTTTTGGGACATGCAGTGAAAAGCTTGGAAGGATTACCTCCTCTCCTTTATGTGCAGCTAAAACGAATGGGGGTGGCCAATCCACCTCTGCTAACAAAATGTCATATGAAGAGGTTAGATTTTCCCAAAAATCCCTTTTATTTCACGCGGTATGTCACCTTCAATTTGGATGACTATGTTGTAAAGTCTGTCAGGGGGTGCCACTCTCGTGTCAGCTGTCTCTACAGTAACGAATGTTTCAGTTGCTGTCGCCTCCATATGAGGACGTAGCGCCTCCCGCACTATGGTAACTTCCGCGGCGCTGTCTAGGAGGGTCACTGCCCAAGTCCAATTCTGGAGTCTCGTTCTCACGGTCTGTGGCATATTTCGCTGTTACAGCGGCAACTTTTTCTTTTGAAATTGCGGTCGAGGAAGGTGAAAGTCTTCTGCTTTCCCTCTGACTTGTTGTCGAGGTTGGTCTCGCTCCTGGGGAGCCTCTCGGCCCCTTCCTCTATCTTGCCGTCCTCCTCCACCAGCCTGTGACGACGTCTGGGCCTGTGAAGAACGAGGAGAACGCGTATCAGAGCTCTGAAACCTTTCTGGTGATTTAATTCTCGACCTATCACGTAAATCATAAGTACGTTCAGAAGAAACCGAAACTGGGGAAGCGCCTCTCGACCCCGGCTTCTTTTGTTGCTTACCCTGTTTTTTCTGTCTCCAACTTTTTTTTGTGAAGACTGGTCTATCATCTTTCTCAGATGTACTTTTTGTTTGTGTAACTTGTGTTTGCGATTGAGTTTGCATTTTTACAAAAGGCTTGTTGCCTAGGCTGTTTCTTCCAATTGTTTTATAAGCCCGGGCAATAATTTTCGGTAATTCGCGAGGCCTGTCCAACTCTGGGACCAAAGCCAAAGCATTCGCTACTTGAAAGTTCATTGCATCGCCCTTGACATTTCCAAGGATCAGTTCAGCTACTACATCAAACACTCCCACTAGTCTCATCCCTAATTCCACAGCCGCTTCAGGGCCATGTTCGTCCTGTACTTTTTTAATTACAGAGGGTAGAACCGTCATGGAAGGAGTACCAAAACATTTTGAATAAACTGCTGCGAATACCTTACCCCAGTTTTCACATGATGTCAAATCGGGGATTAAGTCTTTTGGCAAACTTATCGTAAGGATGCGGTGTTTATCCACCGGGATGTATGTGGAAACACCGCTTCTATCTGATCGAACTTTTCTGCAAGCCAGTAAGGATAATCGTCCTTATTTTGTGGACGTTTGCCCATCACAGAATTTACCATGACAGGACTTATGGTCACTCCAGCTGCAACAGCTGGTTGGCCAGCGACTACAGGGGCAGCTCCATGTAGGCTACCTGTAACGTATGTCACTAAGGCTCGATGCACTCGCACCAGTTCGGTATGCATAGTGCGCAGTTCCGCAATCGGTAATGCCAGATAATTTGGATGCGGGGTATACCCGGCCAATACAGGCCAAGTGGCCCCCTGAATTGATAAGGGGCCTAAACGAACTGCGGTAGTTGGTTTTGGGAGGGCGCCATTAAATCAAACACGGTGCTGCCAAGCCGTGAGAGGCACTTCAAGATTGGTATAGGGTCGATAGGCAGCAGGAATAGCGGTGAGTTTATATTCATGAAACAGATTATCACCTGCATCCACCGCCTCAAAAGTGATCCAAGTGTAAAACACTTCAAAGTGATAAGCCGGATCGGCTTGAACCACAAAGACCAACTCGACCCCAGTATCGGGCACTCCGTATACACCTAGGTGTTCTCGGAGTGGTCCTCGGCTATGTGCAGCTATCGCCACACCAGCCATAACTAAACAATTGTATTCGACAACCTAACAGGGAGCACAAAATGGGTTGTTTATGTAACCTTTTAATAACTTCAAGCTTGAAAGAACCTATAAAACGTTCAATATAGGAGGTATCACCGTCACTTACGCCTCCGGAAGCGTACGTGAGGGTTTTGTGGACAAGCACAAGTACTACTCAAGCGTCTCGCAGATAAGCAGCCCCACGGTGGTCGCGCCATGTCATTAGGTTTCTGCACATACACAGAGCTATGCACAGGATAATGGGACCCCGGAATACAGTGGTTTGCCTACCATATACCGTAGCACCCAAAAACCCCAACCCAACTAGCTTAGCATCCCATTAGCACCCAAGTACCAATGATTGGACAACCCAGAACACGGTATCTTTATCTCAGGACTCGCAGAAGCAAGAACACTCTTTCGTCACTCACTCGTACTTGTCCACAAGGTGCGTAGGAAGAGACACTGGATAGGTTAAAATGTTTATTCCAACTTACGTGCTCTAATGTACAGTACACGTGTCAGTACTAATAGCATAATGCATATGAATAATATAAGCAGCATGGTTACAATTCCATAGAATACAAACGGGAAAGCATCTCATAACTCAGTGGATAAATGTCTAAATAACATTACCACCCTCCCCGTGCAGTAAGATAGTTTATTATAGAAATAGAAGACCTCTGGGCTTTGACTAGCGAACCCCCATACCTCAGTCTCTAGATGCAGAATTACATCAGCAGGACATCATAGCTCTTCTCACTGAAAAGGATTTCTCCAAGTGTGTCAAGCGCCAGTAAAAACCCCAGTATTAAAGGCACACAAAGGTTCATGTCATTTGCGCCTAATGTTATGTCTGGGTGCGCGAGACTGGCCATATCAGGAAGAACCGAAATACATTGTTATGCGACCTTGTACATGTTGTGCAGTCTGAGCCCAAATCGAACAAGAGAAAAGGTGAAAGACAGAAAGTGCAGACAGCGCAAAAGAACTTGGCAAGAGCAAAGGGCGAGGGAGCCCTGGCTCAGTGTAACGTGCGCAAAGAAAAGCAGCATGGCAGCTAGTCCTAGGCCAACATAACAAGGCAGGCAACAAACCACAAGACAGAACATGGACTATAAAATACGGAGTAAAATAATGTTACTGCATATGACCAAACTGGTCCACGTGGTCCAGGAGGGTTTCATTCCGCACAGAAACACTGCCATTAATATCAGGCACCTCATGGCTATACTGGGAGCGGAAGACTATTCTAAAGACGACGCTGCAGTATTTGCGGTGGATATAGAAAAAGCGTTTGACAGTTTAGAGTGGCAGTACCTATACCAAGTCCTGGAACAGATGGGACTAGGCGAGGGCTTTGCGAGATGGGTGAAGTTACTATATGCAGACCCGAGAGCCAGAGTGCGTACAGGAAAAGTTATATTCCAGAGTCAGAGGGTGGAGAGAGGAACAAGGCAGGGATGCCCTCTGTCCCCATTATTATTTGCCCTGGCCATGGAGCTACTGGCGTGCCGTGCTCGGATGGGGCGGGATTACGTAGTGCTGACGATAAGGGAGATTCGCCACCATATCGCGCTGTATGCAGACGACCTGCTCCTCTTTCTTCAAGACACAGAGGGGGACTTAGATGGGACCAAAAGTATGCTATAAGAATTCAGCCATCTCTCGAGACTCAGGGTGAATTGGCAAAAATCGTGACTATTCCCCACAACACCAGACAGACGTCCTCCGGAGGGCCTGGGATGTCTACAATGGGAACCCACCTGCCTAGAGTGCCTGGGGGTGAAAATATACCACAGAACTGCAGACTTGGTGGAGGGCAATGTAGGAAGAGGTATAAGATCCCTCCACTCCTCTATGGACTTTTGGGGCTCACTGCCGCTGTCAGTGGCAGGCAGGGTGGCCCTACTGAAAATGGTGGTGCTCCCACGCTTGCTATATATCTTTGGGACCCTCCCGATAAGGATCCCGAGCACGACATTTCGGGACCTGAGCTCAAAAGTAATAACATTTATTTGTGGAGCGAGCCACAGACGAGTAGCCCTAGCCACGGTGCAGCGCTCCACAATGACGGGGGGTTTAGCGGTTCCTGACCTTGAGGCATATTACCTTGCAGCGCAGCTCCAATGGTTCGTGAGATAGTTGGCGGACAATAGAAATCCGGAAAGGGCACAATCCCCATTTACCCCAGACCTAGCGAGAATCCTGCTAAGACTAAAGCAACAGTCGCACAGGGGAACAGAAGAGGCAAAAATAATAATGCGGTGCTGGGTAAGGTGGCTACAGCAGGCCAGGTGCAGAATTCCCTATTCCCCAGACTTACCCATGGAAATGCTCCGGTACTTACCACAGGACTGGACTAGACGACTGGAAGAAGCGGGGGCGACAGTAGTTGGGGACCTATTCAGAGAATCTCAGCTGCTTCCATTTGAGGAATTCCGAGAGGAGTTTGACCTCCCACAGGGACACTTCCTGATGCATAGAGCTTTCACTACAGCTTTCAAGAAACATTGGGGCACTGGATCGACAGAACCCAGGGCACTGGACTGTTGCAGATACGTGTCTCTCTCGGCGGGCAGAATCAAGATGGTCTCCTGCATTTATAGAGCAATCAGGAGTGACGTCCAGAAGCCCATGGAGCGCCTGAGAATTCAATGGGAAGAGGAGACGGGGGTACCGATTACAGAAAAGAAGTGGGAAACCATTGTTGAAAGAACCCTTAAGATATCCAGGAATGCGCTGCTTAAGCTCATAAACTATTACGTTCTGCATAGAGCGTATCTTACACCAGCACGAATCAGGCAATACTTCCAGGCGGAGGAGGCGACTTGCCCCCGATGCAGGGAAAAAAAGGCGCATGTCCTGCACATGTTTTGGGACTGCCCGGGCCGGAGGGACCTCTGGTAAGAGGTGATAAACGTAGTGGAAAGTGTTATAGATAGAGGTACCACACACACTGGGGCACTGCACATTGAGCTGGTTCCCGCATACGGCCAAGACGAAAGTTACTGGGAGGTTTCAGGACCTGGCATATGTATTAGCAAAGCAAGAAATCGCAAAGAACTGGAAGTCTACAGGAGGGCCAAGAATAGGGATCTGGAAAAGAGAATTAGAGAAGAGGGCGGGCGGGCGCAGAAAGCAGAATCCTACTGAGGGAAGCAGGGCGAGGCGTGGGGAACCTGGAAACTGCGAGAGCCTGGGGTAGACTGCTAGATGACATGCAGGCATCAGACCTCGATGATACAGCAGAAGTCCAATTGAACCCACCAACACCGGAAAGGGACAACGAGATGAGAGCCCCAAGAGATTAAGATAGGAAGACTGACACGAGAACTTCCCTGCCCCACACAGACCCCAAATAAGAACAAGGAACAAAACAGAAGATGCGAACACACACTGCTGAAGACACCAAACTACAAATAAGCGACTCGTTAGGGGGGGGGAGAGGGAGTTGAATTTCTGTTTCTGATTTTTTTGAGTTCTTGCTACAAAAAGAGAACAGAAATGTAACCTGAGAATGTACGTCTATATCCTGACATTGTGATTATGAAAATGCATATAAGTAAAATGCCATTAAAGTCTGTTTTTAAAAAATTACTAAAGATGATCCCCAAGTATGTAAAGCTGTGTACTATTTCTAAAAGTTACTCCCCCCCAATTATAATCCCTTTTTAAAAATTTTATGAGGGTTAAATGTCATCAGGTTGGTTTTAGTCATATTGATCTCCAGGCCCTTGCCGGTACAAAATTCCTTGAAGGACATCAAAAGTTTCTGGAGCCCACTTGGGTCGTGGGCTCCAGGTATTGGTATTGTCAGCAAATAATAATATTGGAGTTTTCACTTTGGTCAGGGAAGGTGCATCAACATAAATTTTGGTCAGTGGAGAAACAATGTCGTTAATATATAGTGAGAAACGTGTAAGGGCCAAGACACAGCCCTGTCTGACACCCTAGATAGAGTAATTTTTTCTGTCAAATCGTTCTGCTTTATCCATCTTACACATGCAAAATTATTCTCATGGAGTCTAGCTAATACTGTCAATAAATGCCAGGGTCTTTTCATTGCGTAGAGTGTTTTTCAGAGCCTATCCCGCGGGACCAGATCAAAAGCTGACCGCAAATCAACAAAGGCAAGATATAAAATGCCCTTGTTGATTAGGACTTTACGCCAGTAGAGCAATAGGAACCTAAAAGCCTGATCTATTATAGAGGTTTTTGATTGAAATCATGCCTGGTATGGACTGAGAACGGACATGTCAGAGATTCAATCCTGGAACTTCTCAAGTACACAGTGGACAAAGATTTTCTGTATACAATCGATCAGGCTGATCGGTCTATAATTCCCAGGTAGGGACCGGTCCCCTTTTTTATATACTGGAATCACAGTTACGCCCCTCCATGTTTCAGGAATAGGGCCCCGTTCGGCTATCCCATTTGCAATAGCCAGAATGTAAGGAGCCCAAATTTCCTTGTTCAATAGAAAGACATCAGCTGGGACTCCATCTGGACCTGCAGCACGTCCCCTGGCTGTGGAAAGAAGAGATTTGCCCATATCTGCAAGATCGAACATGCCTTCCGGTGTCAAGCGGTTCAAAAGTACAATTCAAATCACCCACTATTATAAGATGTTGTTTGCCGGAAAGTTGGTCTAATAAACCCTCCAGTGCTTGTTTTGTGGTAGAGTGGGGCCGCCTCTGGTCCCTCTTGCATAGATATTAATGAGTGTGATGTTCGACTTTTAAGCACTACTTAATTGAATGGACAAAACATCAAAGGGGACCTGTCATATGGCACATTGTAGAGAGGTCCTGACTCAAATGGTAAGGCCTCCCGACGATCTTGCCCTGCTGATTAGAGGTGGCAGGAATATAGCAATTAAGAAAACTGGGGCTATGGATTGAATCCAAAGCCCAGGTTTCTTGGAAACAGCATATGTCATACTTATCCAGAAGAGAAATCCAATCAGGCATTTGAATCTTGGACCTGAGCCCAGCAACATTCCACGATATAAGTGCTAGGTGAGTAGTGGCTTCTCCGGTGGGATCATTATAGATAATAGGCAAATGGCTAGATGTATTCCAAGGCTGCAAAGGGGAGCAAATCATTTCATCCATCGGAGACATTACATAAGATTTTAATAATTCAGACCTCTTCGAATTGTCAGATATGAAGTATTTGGGGTGTTGCTGGCCACCCAAAGTCATAAAGGAGCTAGTATGTTTAAAATGGCATGACACATTGGGATTAGATTTATTGGGGAATTGATGAATAAATGACTGTCATTAACTAGGATATTGAGGTCTTTAGGTTAATGCCATGGGAATACTCGGAGAGTCAGTCATTATGGTTAAGTGTTGAAACACTAGGTTCAATGGTAAAGCATTCTTGTGTTCTGGCATATTTAAACTGAATGTTCGGGGGGAAAGGTATAATCTAAATCAATGAGGTTATTAGCCGGGTCAGAGGTAGACAAAATTAAGTCAAGGTTATCAAAATCCGAGTAAGGACAATGCGTCATCTTATTTTTAAGGGAATGGGAATCTTGTGTCTCTGGGAACGAATACAGCACTTGTTGATGAGCCCTTGTTGATGGGCTGTGTGGGAACTGTAATTACACAATCTCATTGAGGCCTAGAGTGTATTTGATTATTGGAACCAACTAGTTTCCCAGAGGATTCTACCAGTTGTTTTACAGTAGACGTAGGAGTTGTCACCATAGATTTCAATTACATTACCTCCTCCTTTAAACAAGTAATAAGTGAAACGAGGAGGGTCTCGTTTATATCAGAGCACCTCTCTCCCTCTAGTGCACTAAACTGCTGGTTATTTGATGGTAAATCATTATTAATCATCAACTTCTCTTCCTCCTGCAGCTCACACAAAGCATCAAAGCGGTTACTGCAGGGGAAAGCGTCAGAGTGTAAATCAAGGGTAAAATTAGTATTTTGAGGGGCTGATGAGGAAGTTGCCATTGAGGAAATAGGGTATGAAGGAGGCTGTGTTTCAATAGAATTTTTACATCTCTGTTCCATTGTTCTTGATCTTAAGAACATGCTAGGTACTCTACATTGGTTTACCATAGGGAGTGAATGAGAGTTCGGAACTCTGGCAGGGGACAGAGTGAGATTCTACCAGTAGGGTGTCAAGCTATCATAGACTCTTTTTTCAGCCACAGGTTTCGGGGTATCACAGAGTTCCAGGCTCAGGCAAAGTAAACAAGGGCAACAGCTGGAATACCACACACCTCCCTCCCTTATCAACATAAAGAGAAAACGAATAGAGAGAAAAAAACAAATACATGAAATTTGCAACACAAGTTAAACATAGTCCTTCAAATAACCAGGTCTTTTGAAGAAAAAAAAAATACATAAAATTTGCAATATAAGTTAAACATAGTCCTTCAAATAGCCAGGTCTTTTGACCACACGGCGTGGTGCACCATAAGATTTGCTGCAACCTTCACCACCATTATTGTCACCAGAAGCTCCAGTGAGATCCGCTGGCACAGTTTCACAGCCAACCATGTTACCACTACAAACCACCACACGATTCAAATACCATATTCTGTGGTCCTGGGTTTTCCCAGCATTTGTAAAAATTTTAATGACACAAATAGGTTTAGAAAACTTGGGATGGCTTCTCTTGCCAGGATTTTTAATCATGACAAAATCCCCCACACACACCTTAGTTACCTTCGCAGCCTTTCTGGAATCAAAATTAGTCTTCCTTGAACAAATTTTCTGTTCCTCACGTTTACGCCAATTGAGATCACCCACACACCGACCAGATTGTAATGTATACGCATTCACCCATGAAGGCTCAATGAAGGTGTTGGGAAGCCTACCATGGAACAGCTCAAATGGGGTCTTTCCTGTAGTACAATGTGGAGTAACCCTGTACATTTCAATCATTTTACAAATTTCTGCCTTCCAATGCATAGCATTGGATTTCGCCAAAGAAACAGTTTCCTTAATAACTCTGTTGAAGCTTTCAACCATTCCATTGGATTCTGGATGGTACAACGCACACTTTTTGTGAATTATTCCTCTTACTTGAAGAAAATCAATCATCTCCTTCGACGTCTACTGTACCCCATTATCAGTAAGGATAGAGTGAGGAAACCCTTCCCTGGCAAACAAACGGTTGAGAAACTTAAAGACATCTCTACTTTCTATAGAGCTTGTAAAGAAAACCTCACACCATCTAGAGAACATGTCTAGTACCACAATGAGGAAAGAGGACCTTCCTTGATCATAAATAGGGTCCACAATGTCTAGAGCGATGTCTTGCCAAGGACTGGAAGGCAAGTTCCTCGCCACCATGGGTTGAACCCTTGGTTGCTTGGACTTGTCACTCCAGGCACACAATGGAACAGTCACGCACCAAACGCTCCATGTGTTTGTCCATGCCAGGCCACCAATACGACATTCGCACACGCTCTTTGCATTTGGTCATACCTTGATGAGGCTTGTGGGTGAGATCCATTATCTCACTCCTGAGGTTAGATGGAGGGATGAGCTTAGTGCCCCTGAATAACAAACCATTGTTAACTGACAATTCATCACGTACAGCCCAGTAATTATGACACACATCAGAGGCTTGCGTTTTCTTGCTCCAACCCTCAGTCATGCACCTCATCACCTCAATGAGCACAACGTCCTTAGCTAACTCCTCACACCACCTATCCTCAGAAACTGTGCTGACCGCACAAACACAGATGGAGTCATCATCCATAATTTCATCAGACTCTGAACCACATTCAACACTAGGGACCAACCTAGAAAGAGTGTCAGCAATAGTATTACAAACACCAGGTAGGTACTCAACAACAAAATTATACTCTTGTAGAGCAATGACCCACTTGGTAATTCGACTTGATATCAAGTCCACACCTTTCTTTGTGAAAGTCTCAACAAGAGGTTTGTGATCAGTTCGTATGACAAAAGACGATCCCCACAAAAACTTTTTAAGTTTCCTCACAGCCCAGAACACAGCTAACGCCTCCCTTTCAATAACAGAGCAGTTTACCTCTGTATCCTTTAATGCTCTAGACAGAAACATGATGGTCTCTGTTCCAAACTCTCCCTCCTGTTGGAGGACAGCACCCAAACCCTTGAGACTAGCATCAGTAGTTACTATTGACCTCCTTTGGGGATCAAAGTTCTTTAGTTTTGGAGCCATGCTGAGATGAAGCTTGAGAGACTGGAATTCTTCTTCGCACAAGGAATCCCAAGAAAACACAGAACCTTTCCTCAAGCGTAATCTCATGTTGGCACTGAGTTCAGCAAAACCTTTAATGAATTTGGAATAAAACTCAATCATCCCTAAAAATTTCATTAACTCCTCTCGAGAAGTGGGAGAACTCATGTGCATGATAGTGCCAACTAACTCCTCTTTGGGAACAATGCCCTCACTGGACACGATATGACCAAGATATGTTATGGAACTGGTTCCAAATTTGCATTTTTCAGCTTTCACAGTAAGATTCCAATCGGATAGCCTGCTCAACACCTCCCTTAGTCTGATGTCGTGCTCAACAGAATCTTTTCCAAAAATCAAGATATCGTCTTGATAAACACATACACCAGTTGTGCCATCAAGAACCCTTTTCATAGCACGCTGAAAGACAGAAGAGGCGGAAACAAGCCCAAAAGGCAGGCGAACAAACCGAAATGTACCAAAGGGCGTTATGAACGCAGTAAGATCCCTAGAAGATTCTATGAGCTCGATCTGGTGATATGCACTAGTTAAGTCAATGGTACTAAAGTCAGTGACGCCTCCCAACAACATGATCAACTCAGATGATAGGGAGAGGGTACCTATCGACCACAACGCACTTGTTCAGGTGCCTCAGGTCCACACATAGGCATAATTTGCCATTGGACTTCCTGGCAGCGACTATGGGAGCAAGCCACTGGGTTCCTTCAACCTCCTCAATTATACCCTCAGCTTTGAGTTTCATAAGTTCCTTCTTCAACGCATCACGAATGGCAATGGGAATATTCCTGTTGAAATGAAAATGTTTTATTATCTTTGCTTGTGCACTATTCCATGTTAAGTTAGCATTTGCCGCACCATTTTATGTTTGGCTGCCATTTTGAACCATGATCGAAAAACTAATTTTTGCTTTCTCGAGAAACGTTTTCTGGTAAGTTTTTATTTTCCTCCAAGGTTGGGTTTTGCCTACTAATGAATACACTGTTCTTATTAGCACATACCTTTCCCACTAGATAGAGGCCTTCTCCCACCAGTCTAGTGGCAGGCACGGACAGAGTGACCTTGGCTAAAAGATACTGTGTGCCCGGCCTCAGAATCGAAACTCATCCTACTGTACTTTCTTTGTCTAGCTGCACCTGCTTGGAAAATTCCATTATGGGCGTGCCTTCCTTGGTTCTGAATGTACATAATGTATCTCTATGTTTGCTGAAGTCAGTCCTCTGCAGCACCCCTAAGCGACTGGGCAGACGGGGCTCCACTCGAGTGTATCTGAATAAATATATACTTGGTTTGTATTCTCTACTGTCTGACCGTCTCTTCATTTGATATGGAAGGCTGAGAGGTGGTCGTGAGTGACCCGGGTGACCCTAAACGGGCCACTTCCTTCAGTTGGCGCCCGAACAGGGACTCCTTCAAGTGAGTGACCCATCCCCCTCCGCGGACGGGTGGGGAGGACGAGGCTATTGTCGGGTTGGACGGATGGATCAGGGAGCCCTGCACGAGAGTTTTCGCACTCGCAGTTACCCCTTCTGTCCTACCAGACGGTGCCCCTCCCAGTGGTCATCCCGACTGGAGTCCTGAACGGCGAAACCCTTGGATCTGACCGTTTGGTCCAAAGAGTCGGCAGTGGAGAATAAACTAGTTTGACCTGTGTATACCAGGTGAGTCTGTTTTGGTTCTTTGTGGATATGGTACCATTTTGGTTTGCATTTGGTACGGTCTAAGGGTCGTCTTTTGAATTTGTATTTGGAACGGTCTAAGGGCTGTCTTTTGGATAACAACATTTGCAAATGTTTTGCCAGGCCTTAAAATAGTGAATTTGGCTTCTTTTTGAAAATGCCTGGGTTTAGTCGATTCTTGGTTTCTTGTTGTTGCTGTTGTTCTGCATATGCTCGATTGGAAGAAGCACAGCCGGCGCCTCAAGAAGGCACTCCTAACTTTGATATGTATGTGAAGCATGGCCTTGGCCCTATTATGTTTAGTACACTATGGCACAAATATATGAGGGACAATGCCGAGTTGCAATGGCCGCTGACGGGTACTTTTGATGAACAGAAAATTGGGTTCTTACAGGAAAAGTTGTTTGCGAGACGAAGCAGGCAGTCTATGTTTGGTTCTCTCCGGACGTGGCAGAAGGAGGCAAAACAGAGGCGAATGAAAGCAGAGAAAGAGGCCCGGAAGGGGAGAATGCGAACATTGACTCAGAAAGCTGTAGCACATGATAGAGAGAAAAAGAGGTAGGGATTGAACGTGAAGATAGGAGGTTTCGATTACATATTGATAAATCTTATGTGGCCCAAGAAGTCGGGTTGTGGCGTCGACTCCTTCACTTCTCTCTCTTCCTTCTGCTCCCTTGTCGCCCGTAGCTACTTTGACTGCCAGCACTCCTCTCTCGCCAATTGTCTCACCATCTTTCTCGCCAGTTTTTTCTCCTGTGACACAATATTCAGTATCGATGGTGCCTGCCACTTATGTTGCCTCTCCTTCTCTAGGTTCCCATCCTCTGGTTTCCTTGAGTGATGTGACGCTTGTGCGCGGGTTCGGAGACGGAGATTGGCCAAAATTTAAAGAGCGTATGGGTCCGTATGTACGGTCTGGAGTAGGGGATGCCGAAAAACAGGTATTGGCTAACCAGGCTGCACAGTGGGCCTGGAACCCCATTTACAGTGTGGAAGATGTGTGGAGTGCGATGAAAGATTATGAGCCCTTTGTACAACAGCATGCCCTTAAGCATATGTCTGCTACCCTGATTAGTCTTTGGGAACAGTGCTTCAAAGATGCGGCACCACAGATTTTATATGATATTAAAGATGGTGTGTACGTTAGTAATATGGAGCCTGACCAAGTTTTTAGCAGTATTACGACATTGATTGCTTACCGGGGTAGGTTACTTGAGAAGAGCCCTACTTCGATATCTCAGTTTCCGATGCGAGAGGTACATCCTATATATCACCCCGAGATACCAGAGCCAAGGGATCAGCATAATGCAGTTATTAGACCAGGTGTAGCAGCCCGTTTCCAAGAACAATGGGTTTATACTCCGTGGAAAAGGAGTGAGGTTTTGTCTCTTAAAAGTCAGTTGCCTGATCCTAGAAAAATCCTACTGCCTATTATAAAGAATTGACTGAAGCTGCTCCCTCAACAGTAATGACACTTGCTGATGTTGAACTGTTCTTTGGTCTTCTTGTTCCGGTTGATATTTGGAGGCAGGTCCACACTCAAAACCATGTTCCAGAACGGGGAGGTACATGGGATCAAATCAAAGCATGGGATCGGGACAGAAAGCCAGGTGATAAGCCTAGAGCAGAGATACTTGCTTTGCCAGGCCGCATTATTACCTATATGCATTCTCTCATTCCACCAAGAAAAGTAGATTGGGATAAGATGTCGGCTTGTCGACAGAAGAAGGATGAGAGTGTGTCTGATTTCTTCACTCACTTCGAGGGTACATGTTTGGATTATAGCGGACAGGATCTGTCTATTGAGGGAGGTATAAGGTTGTTTGTGAATAGATTTGTCTCCAATTTACTCCCCGAAATAGCGACTTGATTGCAGGCTTCTGAAAGCACTTGGTCCACATCTTCCCCTTCTGTTATTTTGAATATGGCACAGTATTATGAGCACAGGGACAATGAGAGGACAGAGAAGCACAAGGATTTGAAGACAAAGGTGTTGTCACAGCAGGCTTCTAGGGGGAACGGTAGAGGACGTGGTGGTTCGGCACGACAGCTTCCATGCACTAGTAGGGCAGTCAGGAACGGTGCCTCTGGGTCCAAATCAGTGCGCATACTGTAAAGAGGAGGGACACTGGCATAGTGAGTGTCCCGTCTTATTGCAGAAGGTGGCGGTCCCCAGGGGACGAGGTTCCTGTGGACGGGGCCGTGGAGCCGGTGGAGCCGATAGGTCTCAGCACGCGGCAGACTTGCAGGGTCGTTCGGATAATAATTACTTTGATGACCCTCGGGTGGGCAGTATTACCATGATGATTATGACGTGGATGCGGTGACAGGAATGTCTTACAGCTAGGACAGCCCAGGACAGAGTGGGGGACCAGTTCCGATACCTGTAGATCAGCGCGGTCCTTACATTACTGCAGATTTGCATGGCTCAGCTAAGGAATTTTTGATGGATACAGGTGCAATGAACAGCTTTATTTCTCATTCTTTGGTCCCTGGGGTGGCTCTGTCTGGCCATAATAATGTTTTGGTAGGCTTCTCTGGTGTACCGGTTGTAAGCCCCATCAAGACCTCTTGCTTTGACTATAGGCCCTTTTACAGTGGATTTGCCATTTCTGTTGAATTCTAATTGCGGAGAAAATTTGATGGGTTTGGATTTGTTAAAGAAGTTGCATGCTACAATTTATTGTTCCCAGGCAGGTGTTTACATGACAATGGATCCGAATGTGGTATGCGCTAAACAGTGTCTGTCCAAAGATGCGTCCCTTCCTGTTGAATTTAAAGATGTGCCGCCCACTTTGTGGGCAACAGGCGACACGGATGTAGGACTATTGCAGATATCACCGGTTTCGATCCAAGTTAAAGACAATGCTATTCTGCCTCCTATTCCCCAATATAAAATACCGCAGGCAGGAGAGCGAGCCTTATTGCAAATTGTACAGGACCTGATTAAGAAAGGAGTTGTTGAAGAGACTGCTGCTAATATTTGTAATAGTCCTATTCTTCCCATTCTTAAAAGGGCACCTTCGGATTCCATAATGATCATGCAGATATTTATCGTTTTGTGATTGATTTGCGCGAAGTTAACAAAATAGTGGTTCCCCAGTTTCCTGTGATCCCTGACATTACTACTCTTTTGACAATGATTCCTTCTACTGCTAAATTCTTTTCTGTCATTGACTTAAAAAACGCATTCTTTAGTGTTCCGATTCATCCAGATAGTAGGTATCTGTTCGGTTTCACACTAGCTGGAAGAAGATTTCGATGCTGTCGAGCTCCTCAAGGCTATACTGAGAGTCCGAGTATCTATAGTCAAGCTCTAAAAAGCCAATTGGATTCCCTTTCGCTTCCTACAGGTAATGTATTGGTTCAGTACGTTGACGACCTTCTCATCGCCTCTGACACAGAACAAGGTTGCAGGGATAGTACAGTTAAATTGTTATTGCATTTGGCACAGCACAGACAAAGTGTCCCTTTCCAAATTTCAGTATTGTCGACAGGAGGTCACCTACTTCGGTCACCTACTGTCAAAGGAGGGTAAGAGATTGACTCCTGAGCGCATCAGTAGCATTGTTAAAATGACCATCCCACAGACTCAGAAAGATGTGCTTGCTTTCATAGGTATCACTTCCTACTGTCTGCAGTGGATCCCTAACTATTCATTATTAGTAAAACCCTTGCTCGCACTAACCACTAAAGACGTGCATGAACCCCTGCCTTGGACGCCTGAATGTCAGCAGTCTTTTGAACAATTAAAGGTTGCGCTTTGTTCAGCTCCTGTGCTTGGCACCCCTGACTATGCTAAACCCTTTGTGTTGTACGTCCATGAGACGGCTGGTTGTGCGCTTTCTGTTTTAACACAAATGTTTGGGGATAAGCAACAGCTGTGTGCTTACTTCTCTGCTGTCCTTGACCCTGTAGCAAGAACCCTCCCGAGCTGTCTAAGAGCGGTCGCGGCTGTGGCCGTCTCGATAAGACAATCGGCTGGACTTGTGCTTGATACTGATCTCACAGTCATGGTACTTCATGCTGTGGATACACTTTTGAATAAGACTAAGACACAGCACCTCACCAGTGCACATCTGACAGGTTACGAATTAACTTTGTTCGCCAAACATATCACGATTAAAAGATGTGCCACTCTGAACCCGGCCACGTTACTGCCTCTCCCTTCTGAAAATGATGAAACAGAGAAACATGATTGTATCTTCCGGACGGAAGAAGAGACGAAAGGACGGGTAGACTTGACTGATGTTCCCTTATCTGACCCCCAAGGGGATCTATATGTCGCTGTCTCTTGTTTTAAACTACCAGATGGCACTACTACCGCTGCTTATGCTATCACCACACTGCGTACAGTCGTAGCGACATCACAAGTCCCATATCAGTCAGCCCAAGCAGCTGAGCTAGCCGCCCTTATTCGAGCTTGTGAATTGAGCGAGGGGCTGGTTGTCAATATTTATACTGACAGCCAGTATGCCTTCAGAGTCGCACACAATTTTGGGCGATTCTGGGCAGAGAGAGGGTTCCTTACTTCCCATGGCACCAAAATCCAACAGGGGCACCTTAAATTGAGGCTTTTGTCTGCTCTGACCCTCCCTAAGAAGTTGGCAATAGTGTAGTGTAGTGCCCACAGGAAAATTACTGATGATGTGTGTAGGAGAGTAGGATCTGCTTCACAGGGGTACCCCCACTTTTTGCTGATACTTCACTGGTTTTCGACATTAGTCTGGCTGGGGCCCTGCTATTCAGAACCCCAGCCTAGCTGTTTCCTCTTTAAAAGGGTCTCCATGTGCCTTAGGCACATCACTGATTGGGATCTGGAGTGCCCTTGTAAGTCCCTAGTATATGGTATACTATGTACCAAGGGCATAGGTACCTCAGAGGCCTGCCAGGGGCTGCAGCATGTATTATGCCACCCCTGGTAGGCCATCCAAACTGACACCACAGGTCTGCTACTGCAGCCTGGGTAAGGTGGTGCATGCACCCCTTGCTGTGGTATAGGTTACCTATATCACTAAATGCATACACACATATAAACCTATAAGTCACTCCTAAGGCAGGCCTTATCAATCCTAAAGGCAGAGTGCATGGTTCCTATGTGAGAGGGTGCCCCTGCATGAGCAGGGCCCCTCTGCAGCGTTCGGAGACCATCTCTGATGCTGTTTGTAGTGCAGCCTGACCATATACTCTTAAACGCATTATATCCTCGCGGTAAAATGCTAACTATGGAATGGCTGCACCTAAACATGTCGTGTTTGGTGTCAAACATCTTGGAATACTACCCCCCGCCAATCCTGGCGGCGGGGGTAGCATTCCACCCTTCTAGAGGGAAAGGCATGTTAACTCTGACGAGTCCGGTAACTTCTTTCCAGAGCCCTGGCATCACAAAATGGATGCTGCTGCCACAGACACGAGTCTGGCCTCCTGCTGCTGGACGAAACTCCGGCAGGGGAGGCCTGGACAATAGGTTTCCTGTCCCAGGGAGGTGTGACCACCTCCCCAGACAGGACAATGTGTATTGGGGCTGGGCGGGAGCACTTTCGGGTGCTTTGAAGTCCTGCACTGGGGGCACATTTGGTGTCCCTGTGCATACCCCAGTTCAAACCGGATCAGGGGCTTGCAGCCCCTGCTTTGCGCGAACTGGACAAAGGGAAAGGGGTGTAGCCACCCCTCTGCCCTGACCCACCCATAGGTGGGGCCACAGAGTAGTCCATCCCCTATTTTTAGAATAAAGGTAGGAACCCAGTCCTGAGGACTTTAGATTATACCTGGACGAAACTCTGAAACAGAATCCTGGACCTTCGACGCTCTACTCACGATTAGAGGACTGAAGAATCTCCCTTGGGGTCAAGGAGTGACTCCCCTGCTTGGCAGGCACCAAAGAAGCATCTGTCCGGTTCGCATCACTGAAGCTCCCGTCGGACGCCGAAGTCATCGCATCACCAGAGGTGGATTCTCAGACTTCCCGAGGCTACCCTGAATCCCCAGCAAAGCTGAGGCCCGTGGCTATCGTGGGTGACTTGAGACCGTGACCCCTGGACACCGAGCACACTTGCAAGTGCACCATCTTCTGGGTCTCCCAAGAAGTCGTGCTTTGGGCTCCGAGTAGCCCTAGCCTCCAGCACCACCTGCACCGAAGATCACTGGCCCCCACTCCACGAGTGTCCTGTAAGCCAGCTCCACGTGCGGCGTCACGAGGCTCCTTCGCGGTCGCTAGCCCGTTGGCTAGTAGCCCTTAACGAAGGCCAATCTTTCCTTTACTTGGCAGTCTGGTTGCTCCAGGCCTGCCCTCACTTACCCTCGCTGGGTGAGTTCCCCAGACCTTGCTGGTCTGCATCATCGACGATCTACATCTTACTCGAGACTTGCCGTTGCCAAGGCTTGTTGGGTCCAATCTGGTCGCCGACACCTCTGCACTCGACAGACATCGAGCAACAGCCCGAATCCTGCTCCTGGTCGCCGACAACGCCTCCCGGACCTCGTGGCTGAAGAGTCAAGACGACCGTCATCGAACCTGAAGCACTCGACATCGGTGGGCATCTGTCCATCGCCTCCCTGGTCACTGGCTAGTGACCCAGACTCTGTCCCCTCTGCTTTCAGGTTCTTCAGAACTCCGATCCACTCTTGGATCCACCCGGACACTTTTCTCCTGGTCGCCAGCAGCACTTTGCAGCAGATCGCCATAAGAACCGACGACGAAACCCGACCCCGAAAGGCACCTATGCACCCGGCTTCCCTGGGTGAGGTAACACGAGTACTCCGGTGCTCCCGTGGGTAGAGACTCTTCAAAGTCCTAGATCTCAAAGGGTTTTGTCCTAGTCCTCTTTTAAGTGTCCCTTTCCTCTATTTTCCCGATCCCGACTTTCTCCATAGAAGTTAACGGCGTAGCGCGGTTGTGTATTTACACTGCACGCGTCTCCCGTGGGTCCCCTGTGTCACTACCTTGGGTGGTTCCTTGTGGTCCAAGCACTTCTAGAGGCTCTAGGCCTAGTGTCTAGTTCAGTCGTGGTTCGCATACCACTTTATTGGTATATGGTTTGGTACGCCCCTAGGGCCCAAACGTGTATTTGTGCTATTACTGTGATTTAAGATCTTATAACCTATGTACTTCGAACTCTAGCCTCATAAAGAGACTAGAGGGGTGTGTTTAGTAATAAATACATATATTTTGAATATATACCTGGTGTGGTGCTCTTTCATTTGGTCACTCAAGAGATTATAGACTGGTAAAACAAGCTGCTTTACATTCCTTCAAAACTTAGCCTGAAGGCTGCTCTCCATAGCTACCACTAGGATAGCTTTCAATAAGGTTGTCTTTAACCTACCTAACATAAGAGTCGATTTGGACTGGTGCACGGTGCCCACTATAATTAGTGGACAGCATATGCCAGGCCAACTTCTCACATTGGTGTGCAGCGTGTGGGATTCCAGCTTGCTATTGTTTTACCAGATACTCTCAATTGAATTGATCAACTGAAAACCACTAAAGGTACCTAAGGTACATATAATTTAAGCTTAGAATATCAGTAAGTTCTACTGAACTTAGAGTTGTGTGTTAAGGGATAGCACAACCCTTTCTACAACTCAAGAGAGTTTAGTAGGCCACACTAGAGTAGGTAGTGCATACACCACACCACACTAGTAATGTCTTTAAAAGCAGGATCCAAAGATGCCCTGCAGGAAGCCATTGAGCTTCCCCCTCCAAGTATGACACACTCCCATTCTTGGAACTGAGAGCTTTGTGTAACGTGAGGAAATTAAGGACAGGCCAAAGTCCCACCACCCAACACCTCCAGGAGTTGTTGGTGGCTTATGATCTTAGTAAGTCCTCAGAGACTGAAGGGGTAGGAGCAGAGGGTGGGCCAGCAGATGAGGAAGGGGCCAGGGGTACTACTACCCCCAGCCCCCTCTGAAACTGACCAGGAGGGTGATAATGACCCTGACCTGGAAAACCCAATCCCTTCTGGGGAAGATGAAGATGAGGATCTAGAGAACCACACCTTTGTCCCCCAGGAAGGATTATGAGTGTGCTCAGAAAGTCTAGGTCTCCTTCTCAGGAGTCTAACCACTCTGGCACCTCAATAGGGAGCTCTGTTTCTTCTCACAGGAGGGAATCCTCTCATGAGAGAAGAAAGAGACTGGTCCAGTATGAGGAAACTCAACTAGAGATCAGGAAGAAGCAATTGGCTTTAGATAGAGAATCCCTAGATCTCCTTAGAGAGAGAAGAAAGTTGGGACTAGAGACCCATGGTGGCAGCCATGTCCCTAGAGATAGGGAAAGGTCCTATGACCATAGGAACCTGAGCAAGATTGTCCCTCCCTACCAGAGTGGGGATGATATCCACAAATGGATAACTGCTTTAGAGAGGGCCTGTAAAGTACAGAAGGTCCCTCAGGAGCAGTGGGCAGCAATCTTGTGGCTCTCCTTTGCTGACAAAGGTAGAGACAAGCTCCTCACTGTTAGAGAGGAGGATGCTGACAATTACAAGGTCTTGAAGAGTGCTCTTATTGATGGGTTTGGCCTAACCACTGAACAGTACAGGTTGAAGTTCAGAGACACCCAAAAGCACAGACTCAAGACTGGGTAGACTATGTGGATTGTTCTGCCAAGGCTCTGGAAGGCTGGTTGATGGGCAGTAAGGTGTGTGACTTCTCAGGATTGTATAATCTGATAATGAGGGAGCAGATTCTTAATAACTGTCAAAACCAGCTGTTGCATCAGTACCTGGTTGACTCTGATCTGACCTCTCCCCAAGAATTGGGAAAGAAGGCAGACAAATGGGTCAGAACCAGGGTGAAGCAGAAGGTACAGAGCCAAGGTGGGGAAACCAAGAAGCAAGATGCTAAGAACTCTGACAAGGGTGGGGAGAAGGGTAAAGATCAAAAGTCTTCATCAGGCCCCCAAAAATCTTCTTCTGGTGGGGATTCCCAGTCTACCAAGGGTAAAGGCCAAAGAAAACCATGGTGCAAGGTCTGTAAGCAAAGACCCACTGGACTAGTGATTGCACCAAGTCCAAAGACTCCAGTCCAGCACCCACCAATGCCCCTAAGGCACCTGTTCCCCCTAGTACAGTTGGTGGAAGTGCTCCAGCAAAGGGTTTAGTAGGGTTCACCCTGGGAACTGAGTTGGGCTCTGACTTAGTCAGGGAACTGACTCAGGCTGTGTTAGTCTGTGATGGAGGCATGGATGTGACCTCCACTGTGAGTCCCAGTAATCTGGGCAAGTACAGACAACAGCCTTTAATCAATGGACGAGAGGCTTTGGCATTTAGGGACACAGGGGCAAGTGTCACAATGGTGACACAAGACCTTGTGCTACCTGGGCAAGTTATGCTTGGTGAGATGTACCAAGTGACCAATGCTAGCAATGTCAGAACAGACCATACTCTGGCAGTTGTTAACTTCACCTGGGGAGGGGTAACTGGCCTTAAGAAGGTTGTGGTAAGTGCAAACCTACCAGTCGAATGCTTGCTTGGCAATGACTTAGAGACTTCTGCTTGGGCAGAAGTGGAGCTCAGGACCCATGCAGAAATGCTGGGGATCCCTGCAGATGTGTTTGCTGTGACCAGGTCACAAGCCAAAACGTCTAGCACTGAACAGGCCTTGGATTCTGGAAGAATGGACCAAGTGCCTTCCAAGAGGAGGAGTAGTAGGGTTAAGGCAGTGCCTTCCCCCTTGGCTCAGGAGGAAGATCAGTCCCTTGAGGGGGATGATCTCAGCCCTGAAGAAGGAACTGTCCCAGAGGAACTTGAACCTGACCAGGTTGAGTTCTTGGGGACAGGGGGACCTTCTAGGGCAGATCTGAGCCAGGAGCAGCAGAGCTGCCCCTCCCTTGAACCCCTCAGACAGCAAGCTGCTGCTGAGGCTGCTGGGAAAGCTAGTGGTCCCCATACAGTGTATTGGGATGATGGACTCCTGTACTCAGAGAGTAGAGACCCCAAGCCTGGTGCTACCAGGAGGTTGGTAATACCTTTGAAGTTCAGGGGCTTCCTATTGACCATAGCCCATGATATTCCCTTAGCAGGACACCTGGGCCAGAACAAGACTTGGGACAGAATTGTCCCTCACTTTCACTGGCCCCACATGTCTGAAGACAGTAAGGAGTTTTGTCGCTCCTGTGTAACCTGCCAAGCCAGTGGCAAAGCAGGTGGCACTACAAAGGCCCCCTGATACCACTACCTGTGGTGGGGGTGCCCTTTGAGAGGGTAGGGATTGACATTGTTGGTCCCATGGATCCCCAAACAGCCTCTGGGCACAGGTTTATCCTGGTGGTAGTGGATCATGCCACCAGGTACCCAGAAGCTATTCCCCTCAGGACCACTACAGCACCTGTGGTGGCAAGGGCCCTCCTGGGAATTTTCTCAAGAGTGGGCTTTCCTAAGGAGGTAGTATCAGACAGGGATGCAAACTTCATGTCTGGGTACTTAAAAGCAATGTGGAAGGAGTGTGGAGTTACTTATAAGTTCACCACACCCTATCACCCACAATGCAATGGTTTAGTTGAGAGATTCAACAAAACCTTGAAGGGCATGATTAAAGGGCTCCCAGAAAAGCTTAGGCGTAGATGGGACATACTCTTGCCCTGCCTTTTATTCGCATATAGGGAGGTGCCTCAGAAGGGGGTTGGTTACAGCCCTTTTGAACTTCTGTTTGGCCACCCTGTGAGGGGTCCACTGTGCTTGGTGAAGGAAGGATGGGAGTTACCTCTCAAGCCCCCAAAGCAAGATATCGTGGACTATGTACTTGGTCTCCGCTCCAGGATGGCTGAGTACATGAAAAAGGCAACCAAAAACCTTGAGGCTAGCCAGGAACTTCAAAAGGCATGACCAAAAGGCTGTTTTGACTGTTTACCAGCCAGGACAGAAGGTGTGGGTGTTGGAGCCAGTGGCCCCAGCAGCTCTCCAAGACAAATGGAGTGGACCCCACACTATTGTTGAGCAGAAGGGTGAGGTCACTTACTTAGTGGACCTAGGAACACCCAGGAGTCCCCAAAGGGTTCTCCATGTCAACAGACTTAAGCCATATGTGGACAGGGCAGACATGGGCTTGCTCATGGCTACTGATGAAGGGCAGGAGGAAGAGAGTGACCCACTCCCTGACCTGCTCTCACAGAACCCTGACGATGGGTCAGTTGATGGTGTAGCCTTGGCAGGCAGCCTCACTACCCAGCAACAAACTGATTGCAGGCAAGTCCTCAATCAGTTTAGACATATGTTTTCACTGACACCCAGTCAGACCACCTGGTGCACTCATGAAGTGGACACTGGGGACAGTCTGCCTATTAAAAACAAGATTTATAGGCAACCTGACCATGTCAGGGACTGTATCAGGACTGAAGTCCAGAAAATGTTGGAATTGGGAGTAATTGAGCCCTCAGATAGCCCTTGGGCTAGTCCAGTAGTCCTAGTACCGAAACCTCACACCAGTGGTGGAAAAAGAGAGATGAGGTTTTGTGTAGACTACAGGGGTCTCAATGCAGTCACAAGGACTGATGCCCATCCAATACCCAGGGCAGATGAGCTCATAGATACTTTGGCATCTGCCAAATATCTCAGCACGTTTGACCTAACAGCTGGCTACTGGCAGATCAGACTAGCTGATGCTGCAAAGCTCCAAAACAGCATTTTCAACCCCTAGTGGGCATTATCAATTTGTGGTAATGCCCTTTGGTCTGAAAAATGCACCTGCCACTTTCCAGAGGTTGGTGAACACAGTTCTCACAGGACTGGAAGCCTATAGTGCAGCTTATCTAGATGATATTGCTGTCTTTAGCTCCACCTGGGAGGATCACCTGGTCCACCTCAGGAATGTTTTACAGGCCCTGCAAAAGGCAGGCCTGACTATCAAGGCCACTAAGTGCCAGATAGGGCAGAGTCAGGTTGTGTACCTGGGCCACCTTGTGGGTGGAGGCCAGGTTCAACCTTTGCAGAGCAAGATCCAGACCATCATGGACTGGACTGCTCCCACTACCCAGACTCAGGTGAGAGCCTTCTTAGGCCTGACTGGGTACTATAGGAGATTTGTCAAGGGGTATGGATCAATAGTGACACCCTTGAATGACTTAACTTCTAAGAAAATGCCCAAAAGGTTCAGTGGACAGTTAGCTGTCAAAAGGCATTTGATGACCTCAAGCAGGCCATGTGCACTGCTCCAATTCTGCAGAGTCCTGATTACTCCAAGAAGTTCATTGTTCAAACTGATGCATCTGAATTGGGGGTAGGGGCTGTACTGTCACAATTGAATGAAGAAGGTCAGGATCAGCCAGTAGCTTTTATTAGCAGAAGGCTGACCCCTAGAGAGAAACGTTGGTCAGCCATAGAGAGGGAGGCCTTTGCTGTGGTCTGGGCTCTGAAGAAGTTGAGGCCATACTTGTTTGGTACACACTTCCTGGTTCAGACAGACCATAAGCCCCTCTTATGGCTAAAACAAATGAAGGGCGAAAACCCCAAACTGCTTAGGTGGTCCATTTCCCTACAGGGGATGGACTTTACAGTGGAACATAGGCCTGGGAGTAACCATGCGAATGCAGATGGACTCTCTAGGTATTTCCACTTAGAACATGAAGACTTAACTGGGCAAGGTTAGTTTAATGTCCCTACGTTTGGGGGGGGGTTGTGTAGGAGAGTAGGATCTGCTTCACAGGGGTACCCCACTTTTTGCTGATACTTCACTGGTTTTCGACATTAGTCTGGCTGGGGCCCTGCTATTCAGAACCCCAGCCTAGCTGTTTCCTCTTTAAAAGGGTCTCCATGTGCCTTAGGCACATCACTGATTGGGATCTGGAGTGCCCTTGTAAGTCCCTAGTATATGGTATACTATGTACCAAGGGCATAGGTACCTCAGAGGCCTGCCAGGGGCTGCAGCATGTATTATGCCACCCCTGGTAGGCCATCCAAACTGACACCACAGGTCTGCTACTGCAGCCTGGGTAAGGTGGTGCATGCACCCCTTGCTGTGGTATAGGTTACCTATATCACTAAATGCATACACACATATAAACCTATAAGTCACTCCTAAGGCAGGCCTTATCAATCCTAAAGGCAGAGTGCATGGTTCCTATGTGAGAGGGTGCCCCTGCATGAGCAGGGCCCCTCTGCAGCGTTCGGAGACCATCTCTGATGCTGTTTGTAGTGCAGCCTGACCATATACTCTTAAACGCATTATATCCTCGCGGTAAAATGCTAACTATGGAATGGCTGCACCTAAACATGTCGTGTTTGGTGTCAAACATCTTGGAATACTACCCCCCGCCAATCCTGGCGGCGGGGGTAGCATTCCACCCTTCTAGAGGGAAAGGCATGTTAACTCTGACGAGTCCGGTAACTTCTTTCCAGAGCCCTGGCATCACAAAATGGATGCTGCTGCCACAGACACGAGTCTGGCCTCCTGCTGCTGGACGAAACTCCGGCAGGGGAGGCCTGGACAATAGGTTTCCTGTCCCAGGGAGGTGTGACCACCTCCCCAGACAGGACAATGTGTATTGGGGCTGGGCGGGAGCACTTTCGGGTGCTTTGAAGTCCTGCACTGGGGGCACATTTGGTGTCCCTGTGCATACCCCAGTTCAAACCGGATCAGGGGCTTGCAGCCCCTGCTTTGGCGCGAACTGGACAAAGGGAAAGGGGTGTAGCCACCCCTCTGCCCTGACCCACCCATAGGTGGGGCCACAGAGTAGTCCATCCCCTATTTTTAGAATAAAGGTAGGAACCCAGTCCTGAGGACTTTAGATTATACCTGGACGAAACTCTGAAACAGAATCCTGGACCTTCGACGCTCTACTCACGATTAGAGGACTGAAGAATCTCCCTTGGGGTCAAGGAGTGACTCCCCTGCTTGGCAGGCACCAAAGAAGCATCTGTCCGGTTCGCATCACTGAAGCTCCCGTCGGACGCCGAAGTCATCGCATCACCAGAGGTGGATTCTCAGACTTCCCCGAGGCTACCCCTGAGTCCCCAGCAAAGCTGAGGCCCGTGGCTATCGTGGGTGACTTGAGACCGTGACCCCTGGACACCGAGCACACTTGCAAGTGCACCATCTTCTGGGTCTCCCAAGAAGTCGTGCTTTGGGCTCCGAGTAGCCCTAGCCTCCAGCACCACCTGCACCGAAGATCACTGGCCCCCACTCCACGAGTGTCCTGTAAGCCAGCTCCACGTGCGGCGTCACGAGGCTCCTTCGCGGTCGCTAGCCCGTTGGCTAGTAGCCCTTAACGAAGGCCAATCTTTCCTTTACTTGGCAGTCTGGTTGCTCCAGGCCTGCCCTCACTTACCCTCGCTGGGTGAGTTCCCCAGACCTTGCTGGTCTGCATCATCGACGATCTACATCTTACTCGAGACTTGCCGTTGCCAAGGCTTGTTGGGTCCAATCTGGTCGCCGACACCTCTGCACTCGACAGACATCGAGCAACAGCCCGAATCCTGCTCCTGGTCGCCGACAACGCCTCCCGGACCTCGTGGCTGAAGAGTCAAGACGACCGTCATCGAACCTGAAGCACTCGACATCGGTGGGCATCTGTCCATCGCCTCCTGGTCACTGGCTAGTGACCCAGACTCTGTCCCCTCTGCTTTCAGGTTCTTCAGAACTCCGATCCACTCTTGGATCCACCCGGACACTTTTCTCCTGGTCGCCAGCAGCACTTTGCAGCAGATCGCCATAAGAACCGACGACGAAACCCGACCCCGAAAGGCACCTATGCACCCGGCTTCCCTGGGTGAGGTAACACGAGTACTCCGGTGCTCCCGTGGGTAGAGACTCTTCAAAGTCCTAGATCTCAAAGGGTTTTGTCCTAGTCCTCTTTTAAGTGTCCCTTTCCTCTATTTTCCCGATCCCGACTTTCTCCATAGAAGTTAACGGCGTAGCGCGGTTGTGTATTTACACTGCACGCGTCTCCCGTGGGTCCCCTGTGTCACTACCTTGGGTGGTTCCTTGTGGTCCAAGCACTTCTAGAGGCTCTAGGCCTAGTGTCTAGTTCAGTCGTGGTTCGCATACCACTTTATTGGTATATGGTTTGGTACGCCCCTAGGGCCCAAACGTGTATTTGTGCTATTACTGTGATTTAAGATCTTATAACCTATGTACTTCGAACTCTAGCCTCATAAAGAGACTAGAGGGGTGTGTTTAGTAATAAATACATATATTTTGAATATATACCTGGTGTGGTGCTCTTTCATTTGGTCACTCAAGAGATTATAGACTGGTAAAACAAGCTGCTTTACATTCCTTCAAGACTTAGCCTGAAGGCTGCTCTCCATAGCTACCACTAGGATAGCTTTCAATAAGGTTGTCTTTAACCTACCTACCATAAGAGTCGATTTGGACTGGTGCACGGTGCCCACTATAATTAGTGGACAGCATATGCCAGGCCAACTTCTCACAATGTAGGTAGGGGAAATGCTTTTTCTGACCAGACAGCTAAGGAAACAGCACGGACGAAAATGAAGAGAATGTTTGTAGCAGGTCCCGCTAGGTGGGTGCCTGAAGTCACCATGTTTGAGGACACGCTTGAGAATGTGAAGGAGATACAGAGTGAGGCTACGATAGAAGAATTAGCAGTGTGGCAAGAAAGTACAGCACGTTTGGACGAAGAGGGATGTGGGACTGACAAGTCAGGGAAACAGAGGTGGATGTTACCAGATGCATATGTTCTTCCTGTGGTCACAATGGCCCATGGCCCAGCCCATATCAGCGCCCCAGGTATTTGCAAGTTGTTAGACCCTGTATAGCAAAATGATAATATTCTGAAAACTGCTGCACATTTAGTGAAATACTGTATGGTGTGCATGATGCACAATCCCGGAAAGGGTACCCCTACACCACCCGGTAATTTTGCACCACCCACTTTCCCCTTTGAGGTTCTCCAGATGGACTATATCGAATTAGACAGGTGTAATAATTTAAAGTATGTGTTGGTGGTTGTTTGTGCATTCAGCAAATGGGTTGAGGTTTATCCCACTAAAAACAATACAGCTGTTACGACTGCAAAGGTACTCCTGAAGGAGTGCTTTCCTCGTTTCGGTTTGCCTCGTTTGATCTGGAGTGATAACGGAAGTCATTTTAATGCCAGGGTCATTCAGCTGATTCGTGATGGTTTGCACACAAAACCGAAGTTTCATGCTGCAAATTACCCACAGTCGGCAGGTTTGGTTGAGAAGTACAATGATACTCTCAAGTTAAAGTTGGCTAAGATTCAGGAGACGACAGGGTAACAGTGGCCTGATGCTTTACCATAGCTCTTTTGTGAAGGAGAACAGCACATTCTAGGACAGGATTATCACCGTACGAGGTCGTGTTTGTATGCCTGGCAAACGTCTGGGGCGTCCCACGCCCTCGTCGGTTTCCCGATATCGAGTACCCGTTATTGATTGACTACCTTGCTCAGTTGACTGAAAGTTTGCGTTTTATTCACCAACAGGTCCGCGAGTCACTACCAGCTACGCCAGAGGGGCCCGGACACGATATCCAGCCTGGGGACTATGTGCTAACTAAACACTTTCAGCAGAAGAAACGTTTGGAGCCTCGTTGGAAGGGACCAGAGTTGGTCCTCTTGTCCACCCGTACCGGTGCGAAGGTCGCCAGCCGAAAGAACTGGGTGCATGCATCGCATTGCCGCAAGGTGCCTCTGCCTTTGCCCTATGACAAATGGGTGAGGGACGGAATTGGGGACTCTGAGTTCGAGAAAGTATCACAGTTTGTCCCTTTCAGCGACGCCAGACTCACTTGGACCCAAACCGATGCAGAGAATGACAAAGTGCTGAATGCCGCAGTTCCACCAGAAATACGAGCTGTTCAGGAGCCTCTTTTTCCTGACCCATCTGTGCCTGGGGCTGCCAGGTACAATTTGCGCCCTCGGTTGAGGAACGGTGCACAAAAGGAAAAGTCAGATTAGACAGGGATGGACTGTGTAAGGCAGGTGTACTTTGCTATAGCACAAATGGGATTAGTTTAGGGTGATAAGAGACTTGTGCACTGATCTGAACATTGGACAGGATACATCAAAAGGGTATCCCTTTGGGGTACTTTATCCTGATCGACGTGGGACCAGCACGAGCTTAGGACAGAGCAAGCTCCACCGCCGGTGCTCAAGAGCGCCAACGTTTGATGAAGAATAGGAGCCTGTACCAGTGAGGCTCAGAAGGACACTGGAAACACTTGTCTTTATTATCATTTTCGTTGCATTTCTTTTCTTGCCTAATCATGCATCCTTTTGGTCGGCCTGTGGCTGAGGAGAAACAGCCATTTGCACCACCGCGTTTAATGAAGGGTTGGTTGAAAAAGAGTAAAATAATTTGCATATTAATTGTTGTGATGGTACAAGCATCAATACTTGGAATATCTGTGCACTCCTTGGTGGGTACTACTACCACTTCCCCTGAGCACATTTTTGTTACTCTCGCCCCTCACAAAGAAGAGCATAGAAAATCTTACACAGACAATGTATTCATACAAATGTTGCACCAGGCCCATGATGTGTCCAATACAACTAATTGTTGGGTTTGTGGATTGCTAAAATACTCACATCTTGGGGTTGGAAGATTCTTGTTTTTTTGGCTGTGGTTGCTGGTACCTTCTTGACATGTTGTCTCTGCATACAATGTCTTCCAGCTTGTTGCTCCTATTGTGTTAATGTTCTCACCCCCAGACAGAAAATATACATTTATGATACTAATGCTGCGATTATGTTGCAAAAGGACATTGTCGAATTGATGCAGATAGATGAAGGTATTTTTGAGTCTACATCCTCCCTTGCAGCCTCTGTTCCTGACATTGAGTGTATAAGCAGCTCCTAATATTGATGTTTTTCTTGTTCTCGAAATGTTATATCTCCTTTGGTAGCAACACAAAATAGTTAGTGTATGCTAAAAGGAGGGTCTGTTGAAATGAAAATGTTTTATTATCTTTCCTTGCGCACTATTCAATGTTAAGTTAGCATTCGTGGCACCATTTTATGTGTGGCCGCCATTTTGAACCATGATCGAAACTAATCTTTGTTTTCTCGAGAAACGGTTTCTGGTACGTTTTTATTTTCCTCCAAGGTTGGGTTTTGCCTACTAATGAATACACTGTTCTTATTAGCACATACCTTTCCCACTAGATAGAGGCCTTCTCCCACCAGTCTAGTGGCAGGCACGCACAGAGTGACCTTGGCTAAAAGATACTGTGTGCCCGGCCTCAGAATCAAAACTCATCCTACTGTACTTTCTTTGTCTAGCTGCACCTGCTTGGAAAATTCCATTATGGGCGTGCCTTCCTTGGTTCTGAATGTACATAATGTAAATCTGTTTGTTGAAGTCAGTCCTCTCTGCAGCACCCCTAAGCGACTGGGCAGACGGGGGTCCACTCGAGTGTATCTGAATAAATAAATGCTTGGTTTGTATTTTCTACTGTCTGACCGACTCTTCATTTGGTATGGAAGGCTGAGAGGTGGTCATGAGTGACCGGGTGACCCTAAATGGGCCACTTCCTTCATTCCTAACCTTACAACACACAGGTTTCGCTTGATCAACCAACTTTATCTCATGCTTATAAGATTTCAAGCAAACCAAACCATCCTTGAATACTTTCAGAAAATCAGATTTCAACTGTGACAACAATGAAGAATCAGAAACAGAATTAACATTCAACTTGGGCCGATCTTTAAGCTTAATAGGTGTGGTGCTGCTAGGATCAAGCAGAACACTGAGATCGCCTTGATGTGACCAACTAATTATGCTGTCACCGTTTTGGGAGACATACACCTTGCCACAAGTGAGGCGTTGTTTGTAATCTATGACCCCAGTGAAATACCCAAGTAATTTTATGGGCTCACCACCATAAGCACATGGGTTGATATCAGGTTGAAGTAACTTAATTTTATGAGAAAAGAATTCATTTGAGACAATGGTAATTTTTGCCCCCGAGTCAAAAAGAACATCAGTTGTCTCTCCCTCTACACTATGGGTTCTCACAAACTTTCTGTCAGGGGCCAAACTTACAGTGTGGTTTGTGGCCAAGGGCTGCACCAGTAGGGGCAGGGTCAGTGGGGGTGGGGGGCTAGAGTAAAAAAAAAAAAAAATCAAACCTGTTTCAAAACATTAGACAAAGCGACAATGCTGTATTTCAAAAGCAGATGTAACTACAAAGAGCACATTTTGACAATACATTTTTATTAGCAGAAAATAGCAATCTTAAGAGGCATTGCATAGCTTCATATACACTTTGACCCCCAATTCCATCACAGTCTCTCTCTCTTAGTCAGTCAGTCTCTCTCTCTCTCTCTCAGCCAGTCAGTCAGTCTCTCCGTCAGTCAGTCTCTCTCTCTCAGCCAGTCAGTCTCTCCGTCAGTCAGTCAGTCTCTCTCTCTGTCTCTCTCTGTCTATCTATCTCTCTCTCTCTCTGTCTATCTCTATCTCTCTGTCTCTCTCTCTCTGTCTCTCTCTCTCTCAGTCTCTCTCTCTCAGTCTCTCTCTCTCTCAGTCTCTCTCTCTCGATCTCTCTCTCTGTCAGTCTGAAAGCAGTAAGTGTATGCCACAAAATATGGGGGACCAGCAACAACATTGATGGTATTAGCATACACTTACTGCTTTCAGAGGCGAGGAGACGCGGCAATTGGTGCCAGGGGCCAGTGAATCTCGGCTCCGTTTCAGCTGGGCACACACTGCTTCTGCCGGCGCTGGGGTGAGTCCGAAGTAGGTAGGTGAGGATAAGGGCAGATAAAGAAAGGCAGCAACTTGCGTGCCTTCTTTTAAAAGCCTCACCTGCCGCGACGCAAGCCTACGACGTCACGGCGGCAGATAAGGGCAGACGAGGGTGGGGGCCGCAGGTGAGCATGCGAGACACTACTTGTCTGCGCATGCCCCTTTGACCTTTTCTCGGCAAATGCGGCCCCCGAGGAATTGCGCCGAGTCCCTGACTGCTGTTGTTTTCCATGGGGGCCGCAAGGAAAGGTTTGGCGGGCCATACTATGAGTACTGCCGCTCTACACAAATGACATCAACAGGGCTGCTGTGTTTGCTACTACTGTGGTCACTAGCTTGAAGAACAATCTGACCACACATGAAATAATTACACTCAGGACCAGAATCATCACTGACACAGACCTCCTTTTTTTGTGTTTCAATTTTTTATTGAAATTTATATATATAAAAAAATTATACATATATTATAATAACTGTATGCATTATCATACAATAAATATATAAGAGAATTATTAAATATAAGCATATAGTAAAACTTTCTGAATAATTAATCATATTATATAATTTAATAAATATATAAACATATAAATGCAAAGACAAATATTTGGATTTATATTGAGGCCATAAAAGATGGAATTAAGGGAAGAGGGGAAGAGAAAGGGAAGGAAAGAAGGGATCACAAAAGAAAGCGATAAGTGAAAAATTTACAAATATGAAGCATAATGCAATATGAGTATGTTCCAAGGGAAAAGACACTCTAGGAAAGCAATGCGAATAGATAAAAGATGAATATAAGAGTTAAGTAATTTAATTTGATGTACCTAAATATAAATGTATGAGAGGACATTCTAAGTGATAGATAACATAAGGTAAGATAAGATACGACAAATACTTCCCATAACATAAAGTAATTATGCTGGTTCAAAGAAAGAGAAAAAGTAATATTCTTTGATATAGACAAAATTAAATAAATTACATTATGCTACAAATATATGAATGTTACGGAGCCAAGGGAGATGAAGTAGGAAAAGGAATTATGAGATAAGAATAGAAAAGGATAATGACATGGATAATATAGAGAAATGTGCAAACAATAAATGAAAACAATAGGTATATTGTGCAGAATGAAAGCGTAAGCAGAGAAACACACATGTATAAATATATATATTAAAAGATGCAGAATTACATGTAAATGCTCTGGTGAGTAGCTATAAAAAACAACAACCAGTAGTGGATAAATACAATATGTGTTAAGATTTATAACCACCAATAATGAATAATGAGTGAGAAGAAGAGGAAATAGAAATTAAATTACTGCGTAGAAGGGTCATTAACGTTAGCATCAGTATTTGAAGCTAGAAAAGGTGACCATACTCGAAGAAAGAGATCAGATTGATCCTGTATGTTGTATATAATACGTTCGTAGGAAGCTGTTTGGATCATGGCCACCATCCATGTTTCTTGTGATGGTGGTTGAGGCGATTTCCATTGTCGTAATATACAAATTTTGGCTGTAGCTAAGGCTGTGTGTAAAAGTCGGGCTTGTGGTTTAGAAAGTGGTTGTGATTGACAAGTATCATGCAGAAGAATGGTAGCATGCGAAAGTGGAATTTGTAGAGGCATCGTGGAACGTAAGGTTTTACCTATATAATTCCAAAAGGGTTGGATCACTGGACATCCACAGATGATATGAGAAATGTTACAAGACGTACTATCACATCTCCAGCAGTTAGAATGGGGAAGCAAGCCAGCGTTATGCAGTTTTGTTGGTGACCAGTGCCAATCATGTAAAATCTTGAATAAACAAAATTTCAATCGTGCTTCACGTGCACCCTTATTGAGATTGCTAAGAATGTCAGACCATTCATCATCGGTATAAGAGACCGATAATGAGGTTTGCCATTTAATACACAAGGTTTGCGATAAGGGTTGAGAAAAAAGATGCGAAGTGAGAGTTTGGTAGAAGCCAGATGTAGCTCCTTTCATCTTACCCCAAGCGTGTAGATATGTCACAATTGGTGAGTCGGGCAAGAGCCATGGTGGAGGTCCTAGACTTCTCCGTAAGGATTGTCGTAACTGGTTGTATTTTGAAAGTTGTATAGCAGGCAAACGAAATTCTTCCTGCAGTTGGACAAATGATTTAATATCACCGTTTGAAAAAAGTTGGTCTAGGGTGGAAACACCTGCTGTTTCCCAAATGGGCCAAAATATAGATTTTCTATTAATACGAATTGCAGAATTATTCCATAATGGTGCTTTCCTATGGAGACGAGGATGTGCGCCCAGTAAGCAGTGTGCCCTTTGCCAAGCAGCGCGCATAGCCGACAAAATAGGATTAGTGCAGTCTCGGGGACGAGATTCAGAGCCGTATAAAACAGAAAGACCTGCTTTTGTAAATGAAAGGTAGTGTTCAAGATGTACCCACTGTGGCGCATCCAATGAATGTGAAAGCATATATGACATTTGAGAAAGCTGTAATGCCAAAGCATAATGTTCCACTGAGGGTAGACCTATTCCTCCATAGGAGCGATGAGCCTTTAGTTTTGAAGCTGAGAGACGGGGTTTGGCAGAGTTCCATATAAAGATTTTATCTTAGAATCAATTGAACGTAACGTGGTTAAAGGAACCTGAATAGGGAGCATGCCGAGGACATAAAGAAAACGAGAGAGAGTAACCATTTTCACAGCTTGAACCCTGCCCCACATTGAGAGACCCAGTACCTTCCATTTTTCAAAATCCCTTCGCATTTGAGCAATGAGGGGATTGAGATTATCTGTAACCATGCCCTCTAGACCTTTATTCACTAGTATGCCCAAATATTTGAGATGAGAAGATTTCCATTGAAAGGGAAAACCTTGAATGGCCGCTATTGTGGTCCCGTTCGAGATGGGCAGCGCTTCGCTTTTGTTCCAATTAATTTTGTACCCAGAAAGGGAGGAGAAGTCATCTATTATTTTTAATACAGATGGTAAAGAGGTGGAGAGATCTGTGATTGTGAGAAGAATATCATCTGCGTAGAGATAAATTTTGGATTCACCTGTCGGAAGAGAAATGCCCTTAATATAAGTAGATTGTCTTAAGGAGGCAGCTAACGGTTCCATGGCTAGAAGAAAGAGTAACGGGGAGAGGGGGCAACCCTGACGAGTACCTCGATTGATAGAGAATGGATCTGAGATAAAGCCCCACAATTTACCTGTGCCGAGGGATTTTTGTACAACAAGCGTATTTTGTTTATGAATTGATCTCCCAGGCCGAATTTTTGTAACACCCTAAAAGATAATCCCATTCAATCCGATCAAATGCCTTTTCCGCATCAAGCGATAAGGCCAAAGCGTCATCAGGAAGATTCTTGGCATACCATAATGTGTGGGCAAGAGTGCGAAGATGGTTCCTAGAGGAACGCCCGGAACAAATCCAACTTGGGTACAGTGTATGAGAGATGGGATAGCCTTACGCAAGCGAGAGGCCAGAATGCTAGCTAGGATTTTGATGTCGCAATTCAATAAAGATATGGGACGATAGCTGCTACATAATAAAGGATCTTTACCAGGTTTAGGTAACACAGCAATAATAGCTTTATTAGATATAAGGCCCAAGGAGGCCTCACGCTCTGCCTCTTGGAATGCGAGTAAAAGAGAGTCAATCACATCCACTCCTGCCCAACGATAAAACTCTGCAGGAAAGCCATCTTCTCCTGGGGCCTTATGATATGGCAAGCCAGCAATTGCTCGCGATATTTCTTCCCTGGTAATTTCACCTTCCAATAAGATTCTACCTTCATCTGACAAACAGGGTAAGTTTACATTTGTAAGGAAAGAATCCAATTTGTCAGTGTCAAGTTGAGTTTCAGCAGTGTAAAGAGACTGATAATACTGGGCAAATTCATTAACAATATCTTGGGGTTTAGTTAGAGTAACACCATTCATTGACTTAATGGCCGGTATAGCCATAGATGCTTGCTGCTGACGTAGCTGGGCTGCTAATAATCTTCCCGCTTTTTCCCCCTGCTCATAATGTCTCCCTTTCATTCTATGTAGGGCGTATTCTGCCTTAGAAGTAAAAAGGTTATTTAAAGCCATGCGAGCTTTTTCCAATGACTTACGATGTGGTATCGTTGGATTAAGTGTATATAATCTAGTGTAAGACACAATATCTTGCTCCAATTCTTTTTGCCTTTTAGCATTTTGTTTATTAAACTGAGCTGCATCTCTCATAAGCTGCCCACGGATAGTGGCTTTTGCCGCCGCCCAGAGAGTTCTGTTGGAGTCAACGGACCCTTGATTGACTAACATAAAGTCTTGAAAATGGGATTGTAATAAAATTTTGTTTTTGGGTGTCCTATAACGTTGAATGTTTAGACGCCAGGGTTTGCGACCTGGTTTAGATAAACCAGTTTGTAAGGAAAGTAGAACTGGAGAATGATCAGAGATTGCTGCCTCCAGAATCTGAGAGTTCTGTGTTATTTGAACTACATTTTGGGAGATTAAAAAGTAGTCCAAACGAGAGAGCGTGCCTTGCGTAGGGGAAGTGAAGGTGTAATCCTTATCCATCGGGTGAGAAAGTCGCCAATGGTCTACCAAACCATTATCTGCCACCACATCGTCCATTAGAGCCCTATCTGCCGCATTTGCCTTATCTAGAGGGCCTGTTTTGTCTAGGACTGGATCACGCACTAGGTTCCAATCTCCACCGATAAGAAACTGGGAAGCACCTATTTCAGTTAAAAGGCGGTTTAGTTGAAGGAGAAATGATCGTTTTGCTCCTGTGGGAGCGTAAATGGAGCCAACGCATATGTGTGTTTCACCGATGCGAAGTTTGGCAAAGACATATCGTCCATCCGGATCTATCCAGGATTTCAAGACTGTCACTGGTAAGGATTTACGGATAAGAATCGCTACTCCACATTTGCGGGTTGGTGTCGCATCTGGGTCTGTTCTCTTCTGTATGCTGCTGTGTATAACCCGTCCCACCCAGTCTCTACGCAATTTTTCGGACTCTTTAGCGTCAAGGTGGGTTTCTTGAAGGAGAGCTATATCCACATGCTTGGACTGTAAATAAGAGAGTGTCTTTTTCTTTTAATATAATGTGTCAATCCATGAACATTCCAGGTTATTACTCGAAGATCGTGTGAAGTAGCCATGTCAGATAAGAATAGGAAAGAAAAAAAAAGGTAGGACTAGCGATAGAAATTTAATAAGGAAGCCAGAACGTGATGTAGTAAATTAAAAAATTGATATAATGTTGCTGTATATGTGAAAGAAGAGAAATAAGATACGAGAAAGAAGGAGGGAGAGGAAGAGAGAAGAGGGGAAAGAAAAAAGAGAAAAAAGAAAAGAAAGGAGAAGTAAGAGGATAAAAGAGGACCTTGGACCGTAACAGAGATCAGGTAAATAATGAATTAATCAAATGGGTAATGCTATTTGATGATGGAAGAATATATGTGTAGAGATAGCTAGAGGTGTGTTCAACAGAAGGAATAGTATGTAGTGTAAATGACAAAGGGAAAGGTAGGGAGGAAAGAGTGCCAAATATAAAATGGCACAAGGGATCTCAGGACTTTTAACCACGGGTCTAAACACTAATGGACCGCCGCCACGAGGAGGGGCCCCATCAGGAGAGTGAAACAGTGGTTGACAATATAAATCCAAAGATGTCTTTAAAATGTATATAATAACAGGTATTCTTACTATTAATAAGAAATATAACAATATATTGTAATACTGTAACATTAAAACCTATGGATGTTCTCTTGATTTAAAGAGGATTAATATGCTTCTAAATAAATAAATTATACATAGAGGTTAATAAAAACATTTTACAATAAGAGTAACTATTTGATTGAAAAATTGAATATTAACAATCTTAAAATGCATTAATTGATACAGAGAATATTGACCATATGTATGGGAAAGGGTAAAACAGTAAATTTGGTAATAAAAAACAGTATTACTAACAATACGTAGTCAATAAAAGAGACAAAAAAAAAAAAAAAACCAGTATAGACCTATCATTAATTATAAGGCTCATGTATCGAATGATAGATGTAGAAGCAGGAGAATTATTATAATTCATATGAAGACGTAACATAGTAATATTAAAGAGCATAACATTATAGTATAATTGCAAAACATATTGTTAAACCATTAGAGTATTGAATCGAAAATAAAGAAAGATAAAATAAGGAGAGAGGGAATTGTAACCCTGTAGATAATTAGGCAATATGTGAAAAATTAAAAGATTGGAATTATCAGCATGAAGAGCTGTAATAACCACAATCTTAGAGTGAATAAATAAGTACCAAGAATATCAATCAGATATGCGTAAAACAGTGAGAGGGATAGACCCAGTGTTTAAAGACAATATAATTAATATAATAGATGTGATGAAACAAAAGAGAGAGAAAAGAGAGAGAAAAGAGGAAGAACAATAAAGAACAGTACAATAACTGTATTACTCAACAAACTGATGACGATATACCTTCTTTTCCCCATTTATATCATGAGTTCATTAGGTTTGATCTAACACCTAAAAGAAAATGGGTGTGAAGACAAAGCTAAATCTGAACAAAATATATTTAAACATTAAATCATCCACATTCTGCGTCTAAAGTAGATTTTAATACTCATCTGACCGCAGGCGAGATATCGTCTTCATTTCTTGTTTGTTATGAGTACATTAAGGATGGTTAATCATTTAAGAGGATACAAGTGTGAGCATAGGTTAATTTTGGTCAAAATTGTAGAGAGGTACTGAATCAACCACATTCTGCATCCGAAGTAGATTTTAATGGCGATCGGGATTTATCCCTATGCTGTTCCTTAGTGAAGGTGGATACAGTTTGAAGAGCAGCATTCTTGTCCTCATGACTACGAATAGACCTTTCAAAATCCCTGCCTCTCTGTCGAGGACTGCTGACATTACGTCGTAGATTGCTCGATGCCTGAGGAAAAGAACTATGATGTGATAGTTCTGGAGTGGATTGCTGAGTTTCCATTTGTTGCGGCTTCCAATTGTCTAAAAATATACGGAGGTCCTCAGGGTCATAGAAGTCTTTAGATACTCCATCCTTAGAAATTCGGAGACGAGCAGGATCAAATAGACCATATTTAATGTCTAGCTGACGTAATTGAGGTCTAAATGAAAGGAAGGCCTTGCGTCTCTCGTTAGTGTCTCTGGAAAAATCAGCTGCAATACGAATTTCATACCCATTGTATGAGAATGGACCATGAGTACGTGCTGATATTAATATTTGCCTCGTCTGTTCATGCCTTAAAAAACAAGCGATGAGGGGACGTGAGTTTGTTGCAGATTCCTTGCGTAATGGACCAATTCGATGTGCGCGCTGTATCTCCAGTGGAGGGTCAAAAGCAATGTCCATAGTTTTTGGAAGGATATTTTGTAGAAATGTTCTAGCGTTTGAACCTTCGATCTTTTCTGGAAAACCGAAAAAGCGGACATTATCCCTCCTGCTTCGATCTTCCAAATCTATCATCTTACTTCGTAGAAATAAAAGCTCTTGATCTCTGTTTTGTATTGAGACTAGACGAGTTTCTACATTTATTAGCCTGTGATCAAGCTCCTCTGTCTTGGCGTGAAATCCTGCAATGTCTGCTCGTATTGTTTTAGTTTCTGCTGTTAATGAGGAAATATTTGAATCCATGCCTTCAAGTCTGCGACTGACCGCTGATATTTCTTGTAGGATGCGATCCATGGTTTGCCCTTGCATGGTGAGGTGAGTTTGTATAGAATTGTCTATTGTAGAGGAAGAGCTATTGGCATCTGTATTTTGTGACTGCTTAAGTATATCCGAGAAAAGAGGCTGTTTAGAGGATTTATTTCCATGTTTGGCAGTAGACATTTTGATTTCTGCTAAGTCTCTCAGAATCTCTCAGAAGTATCGCTTCGCAGTAGTTTAAAAAAAAACTAAGCAGGATATCAGGGCTAGCAGAAAACAAAGCACTCATCTGCTACAAAGCTGCCATGCTTTTGAATTCAGACCACACCGGGTCAAGAAAACAAATCTCACGTGCCAATGACGAAAATTGAGTGACGCGCAGGAGCAAATGCGTCAAAAAACAGATTTTCTCTGAAACAGCGCTTCGCATTAGCCAGAGCGAGATAGCAGGGTGCTCAAGTTAATATCAAACAAAGCACTCACCCACGGTAAAGCTGTTGTTTTTCAAAATTTCGGATTAAAGTGTGTCCTCAAAGCACCTCACAGCTGTCCGCAAATAAGCGTGTGTGGTGAGCAGACCGAGGTGCATGAGGAAAAGCCAGGAAGCTCAGGTGTGACCAATGGAACGTTACGGGCGGGAAGCTGTGGAACTCCAGGCTCAAGTTTGTAGGCAGGCTGACAGGACCAGAGTTTCTCAGCACATAAGTTAAAAATCAAGGCTTATTATATAAAGTTGCGTACTGCACATTTATCCACAAGATTATCTCAAAGACAGTCTGGGCATTTGTTCAGTTAAACTGTGTGGTGAACAACACTACAGCTTAATTTCATAGGGCAGACTTCCCAGCAACACATAAACTTCACCAAACCTTATTGTAATGTAGTTAAGGCTTAAGAGGGTACTTTTCCAAAACAGCGCATAAACTTCTCCAAAGAAACATATTTCAGCTGGGATTGTTCATTTTGATGACAGACGCCACCGTCTCTCTCACCAAGGAGCTCCTGTCCACATACCAGGCTCTTCACAGCACAGAAGGGCAAGGCCTTGTATACAATGTTAGACTGTGTGCAGATTACTCACATTTTCCTCACAAAAGGGTAAAGCCTTTGCTGAGTTTAAATACGTAACTCAGCACAAAACAGTGACATGTAACTCCTCAGAAGAATGCAGACTTCACAGGAGTGACTACAGCTGGAGCCCCTCCCGCGCTTCTTGAGGTAATTATTTTAGAGAGCAAGTTCATGAACTCCAAATGAACTTTACAGACCTTAACTGAAGTCAGCTGGAGCCGTGAGTCATAATGAAAGGCTCCCGGTGCTTCTCTCTCAGACTCTGTATTTCAAGAGGCACGAATCCAGTCAGCTTATCTTCCTTCAGAATCACATTTCACATTCCACAGGACACGAGCAGGGACAGCTGGCTTCTGTCAGAGGCTGAAGTATTGGCGCCAAAAGTAAAAACAGCCACATATCCTCTGAAGGGATTAATGTAGTGTCCTGTAAATCTCACCTCAGAGAGCGCAGTTATTTAGACTGTGTTGTCGGCAGAAATAAGCTTCAAAATATGAATAGAGAGGCTGCCAGTGTCTCCGGGGCTCCTCTCAGCACAGGGCTCCGGTGTCAAGAATGAGCAGTTTCCATTCCTCAGGAACCGAGTCACCCATGCTGAAGAAAACTGGCACATCTGCTCCTCATTAACTTTCTGACCTCCGTAATGCTGAAATTATGTCGAAGGTCTTGCATTTAATGGGCGCCAACTCCTTTTGAAGCCCCACTCGCAGCGGAGCTCACAGGTTAGGCGGCCATCTTCAGCTGTGGCCAGACCACGCCCCCGACACAGACCTCCTTAACAGTATCCCCTTTGGCTTTATAACAGTGGCCAAGTGACCTTTCTTATTACATTTAGAACATGTTCCTTTAAGAGCAAGGCACTTTTTATCATTAGCAAGATGAGTGGAAGAGTTGCATCGATTACATCTATGTACCGTCAGAGTGATGCTTTTGTGACCACCAACATCTGGCTTCACAACAACTTTCTTACCCTTTTCTTTGACCAAGTTGACAGCTTGACTCTTATCTTTTTCTTTCTTTATCACACCAGATCATGCAATTGAATGTTCGATGCGTTTGGCAGCCACAAGGACCTCATCTAGAATAGGATCATCTTTCAACCAAAGCTCTTCTCTTACCCTTTCCATGCCACAACCCACCATGAACTGATCCCTAACTCGTTCATCAGTTAAGTCACCAAATTTGCATGTAGAAGCAAGTTTACGTAAATTAGTAACATACTCTTCAACAGTCTCTTTGGGGTTTTGAAATCTCCTGGCAAAGTGGTATCGTTCAAGAATGGTACTAACTTTTGGAAGAAAATGAGTGTCAAGTTTTTTAAGACATAGTTCATATTCATTGAAATCTTCTAAGTCAGATTGCGAAGGTGAGGGCGCATGATCAAATATTTCTTGTCCCTCAGGACCCAAGCAATGCAATAACAATGAGGCCTTTCTCTCAGCACTCAAAGTTGCACAACACACCTTGGGATACCGCTCAAAGACTTTCTTCCATTTCTGACATCTAATCGGAGGAGTACCTGGAGCTCCTAGGAAAAACGGTGGAGGTTTGATGTTTTGCATAGTAAATAAGAAACAGGTTAAACAAGCAACACCACAATATGAAAGCTAAAGTAAACACAATGTATCACACGTTGAGGTCCAAGAGCAATAGTGAGTACACCACTGAAACAGTGCGTAAACGTGAAGAAAAAGAAATTTCCAGCACCAGTGTGCGCAAGTGAATTTCACCACCAGTGTGAGCACCACTGAAACAGTGCGCTTTTAAATAAATAGACAGGAGAGCACCAGTGTGCGCACCACTGAAACGGTGCGCCGGTAATAGATGAACAAAACGCTTGATATGAAACAACCAGCTCTGCACTGCACCGAATGCAGGCACTGCTCTGAAACACACAGCGGGAGACAGAAGCGTAGCAGAGCTGCACTAAAACAACAAAAGGATGTGTCAATTGTAGAAAAGCGTGCACATCGCTGAAGAAATTAATTGTAGACAAGCTTGCACAACGCTGATGAAATTCGTGGTAAACAAATGAATACTGCACCCGCAGTACCAGTTTCACCCACTGGATGTCGCCAAACAGCAAGGAAACAAGGGATGAAGCATATTCACTGTCCTCAATGAAACTGAGCTAATAAGCCCGAAGTGCCCGACCACTGGGGGACACTTCTTTTGTTGCCCAGCTCTATTTCCTGTCCCAGTCCGACCTCGCAAACAGGATAGAGAAAGCTTGGTGGTGAGTGACTACCAATGTCACCTTTAAACAAGCATTGGCATAGCCAATAGGTCTCGCCTTTGGGACCTTATAAGTGTTTAACTATGCAACAGTTAATGTTGTTGCACCAAGTATATTATGCTGCATAACTTAATACTTATAAGGTCCCAAAAGCGAGACCTATTGGCGCTTTAACAATGCCAATAGGTCTCGCTTTTGGGACCTTATAAGTATTTAGTTATGCAGCACAATATCCTTGGTGCAACAACATCAACTGTTGCATGGCTAAACACTTATAAGGTACAAGGTTTAGCCATGCAACAGCTGATGTTGTTGCACCAAGGATATTGTGCTGCATAACTAAATACTTATAAGGTCCCAAAGCGAGACCTATTGGCTATGCCAATGCTTGTTTATCTGACATAGATACGAAAGAAGGCTGTCTTGCTACTCCACCTTCATTTCACATGGACAGACAAACATAACTGCAATAAAGGAAAGGGAGCCTTTAGTAAAGACCATTTTTTTTTTTAAATCTCAGCAGCACTGATGGGTAGCCGCTGGGAGAATTGGCGGGGGGGGGCAGGAAGTATTAGGAGAGACAAAGGGGTGAGCAGACCTGCTAACTCAAAATACAAGCTATGGCAATGCCAATAGGGGTTACCCACACAATGGCCTTATGTAGCCTTTTGGCTTTGTCAGTGCTTTTTGCTGATGCTTTTCCACATCGGCAAAGGTTTATACATTTTTATTTTTTATTTTTAATAATTGCTTCCTGACACGGAAGAGCCTAAAAAAAAACGTAATGATATACACAAGCACATGCAGACATATGCATCATGAGAGCTATGACGGTCAAAGTGTGCGGACACACGCACGCACATACCATGCACAGTGAGCAGTTTGTTTTTTGTTTAAATTCACCATTCCACCGTAGCAGATGCCAGTCTTGGAGCTGGAAGAAAACAAGGAGGGGGAGCAATAGTGGAGTGGCGATGGGGTTTGGTGGTGAGTAATTGCCAACACGTGGCGAGAGCAACGTGGGAGGTGGGGGACAAGGGGGTCGTAGAGCAATAAAGTAGCTTTTGTAATAATTTAAATGAGACAAAAAACGAGCAGGAAGGGAGGGTTGGGGGAAGCAGCAGACAAGCGGTGGGGGACATTAAAAGTGAAGCGCAAGTGCCGCGATTATAGCAAAAGTAGAGAAATAGATGTTTTTTTCTATTTCTTTACTTTTGCTATAATCGCAGCACCCGCGCTTTACTTTTAATGTTAAAAGTAAAGCGCAGGTGCCACGATTACAGCAAAAGTAAAGAAATAGAAAAAAACATCTATTTCTTTACTTTTGCTACAATCGCGGCACCGGCGCTTTACTTAAAGGTAAAGCGCCGGTGCCGCGATTGTAGCAATAGTAGAGAACAAGCAAATGGTGCACGCGAAAGTGATCGTGAGCAAGGCGGCCAGGAGGAAAGACAGATGGCGGCTGCGCGCGTGCACGCAAGCTTGAGGCCACCAAAAAGCCTGTGGTAGCACTGTGAAAACCCGCTTACAAAATGTCTCTCCGAGCAGCGCATGCGCTGGCTCAGGCGAGACCTAAAAAAACATGGGACTACTATAGAAAACACAGCATCAATGCTTTGCTTCATTTGCTCCAGATACAACACATGCAATGCGTCACTAAATTGCAAGACTGCCTTCATTATACAATTTCAATGATTTTCATACTGCACGAAATACATTTTACAAAATGTGTCAGAATTAGAAAATGCAAAAAAAGCAACATCTGCTCTCCGGCCATTTGACCGTTTTCCTTTTTTTTTTTTTTTAGGTTAAGAGTAGACAATATCTTCCACATGCACAGAGTGCCAACCGAAGAGAAGAATACCTATATGGTGTACACTTGCTGACATCAAAGGTGAACTAAGCAGGTAAACCGAAGGTCACCCAAAAAAGCTGAACCAGTATATTAATTGCATTTAACACACGTGGAGGTCACTCCAGTCAGTGGCTACTGCTCTGGCCTGGTCTACATTTTAGAATAAGTAATATGCCAAATAATTAGCAAAAAGCAGCAGACTATATATCAGGAGACAGTGAAGTGATCAAGAAAACGTTTGCCCGCCAACATCTAGTCCTGCTGTGCGCAGCGCTGTGGGGGCCAATCGCTGATGAAAAAAGTCTGAGACTCCAGAAGAACCTTAAGCGGTTCCCAGAGATCACATCTAAAAATCATCTAGGTTTAATGGTGGGCCTGTCCAATAAAATAATGTGTTACCGTACAGCCACTAAACCCACCTAGACAGAAGTATGTGTCATTAGCAAATGAAGTACAACCACATTTGAACACCCCTCTAATTATGATAAACCCGTCTCGGGAGTAAATTTGTTCAAGTCTTTCTGCCTCGAGTTCTCTGTCGTTTTCTCAATTCTTAGAACACGCTATTAAAAGCTATGCTTTCTAGCACTTTATTTTAACTAGCGGTTAATGTACAGCGTAGTACAAAACATGCTCACGGAGTACAAAACATTTTGTGTTGGATGCATAGCTAATGGTAAACAAACTAATGGAAAATCCCTCTGACCTTGTACAGAGCTCTCCCAGATTCTATTAATCTCCTCAACCTTTCCCCCACTGAAGAATAAAAATTAACATCAAGCAGTTTTCAGTGGTATTGTTTACACTGAAGCTTCTCAACCTCAACCACTGTTGGGATACAACGTTGCATCTCATAATTTTGCCACAAGAAATAAAATCTTAAAATAACATAACAATCCCATAATGCCGCAAATTCAAAATATCGAAAAGGCACCAAATTGATTAATAATTATTAAAGGCAGCTAGCAGGTATCATTATTATAAGGGTGTGCAAAGCAGGTAGGCATTGGCCCACGGAGCTTTTGTGGTGAACACAGGTTATAGAATGCTGTATGGGTGGAACCACAGGTGGATGTATGTGGCCTTACAGCCTCATTCACTCTGGAATAGGCAAACAGTTGGTAGAAGAAAGATCACAGTGGTTGTGCAGTAAGTCTCTGCCTACCCTAACCGGGGTGTGTTCAAAGGACAAAAGGACAGGAAGTAGAGTGTAATCCAGACCTACGTGACTGGCGAGTAGGCAGAAACCAACAGGGTAACCGGAAGCACACAGGTTTGTCCCCCATAAAACAGTCAAAGGTGGTAGAAGCATCAGAGGAAGTGGCTTAATAGGGACGAAGGCAGGAAAGGGGGCAGAGTACAACAGAGGCCCGCCATTAGTCACAATTGAGAAGAGAAAGGAAGGAGAAATAAGCAGCAACAGCAGTTTAGATGACGAGCAGAGGGAGACAGGGATTTGTCATGTTTTACGACTTCCTAAGTGTGCCTTCAATTAATTGCAATTTTACTACACTTGCCCTGTCACTGAATAGAAAAAAAATACATTTATGGCTGATTAAATATGCAGTGTGCTCAGAATGTAACCAAATGCCTAAAATGGCGACTTGCTTTTCTTAAATGTTTAACATTTCGCCTCACTTTTGGGTTACAAGTGGTTATTTTCATAAACCCTGAAAAGGACTTCCACCACACGTGAAAGTGTGATTTCATGCACAGGGATTTGGAAAAGAACTTGAAGAGGTAACCAGCTTTCTGAAAATACATCAGAATACCTTTCCGGTCCTTAAATAGACAATAGTTATGCTGATGTTAGCGCCCAGAGGCCAGGGTGTTGTGATTGTGAGCTTTATGAATCTCTAACTCTGTACTGTAGCAGACCGAGTCTTATCGAAGCAGACATTTCCTTATCACAAAGCAGACATTTCCCTACATAAAACAAGCGCTGAAACACAAACGCGGCCCCGCGGCCGCGAAAGTGAAACAGTACTGGGCTACTGGGCTAACAAGTGGGAGGGGTGGGGGAGTGCGAGAGAACACACAGCGATTCCATTGCGGGAGCGAGCAAACATATGTTGCCAAAGCTCGCTCCCGCAAGGGAATCGCCAAACGTGCACGCATTGCCATTGAAAGCAATGCAATGCGTGCACGTTTTTGGCTGAAAAGCCAAAGCGATTTCTATAGGTCTTTTTCTGCAGCGCATGCGCGCTGCGTAGGCGAGACCTAAAAAAGATGCAGAGATTCAGTGACAAACACCTTGCTTTTCTGGGAGCAACTTAGTTTCTTCAGCTTAAACCATGGGTACTCACAAACCTTTTCCCAGGGGCCAAAACGTTTGGCCCTTGATGGGACAGAGGGCTGCATTGATGCCAGTAGGGTGGTGGTTGGGGGGGGGAGGGTAAGCTGGCTGTAGGGGAAGCGAAGCATGCACATCTAGACACTGAATTGCACAGAGTGAAACCAGAAAACATGGGATCAATCCCGGCTTCCCCACTTGACCAAATTGTGTAATTTTAGGCAATCGTTTAATTTACTTTTCTTCATTATCACGTATATGGGGGCCTCAAAGTACATGCCTTTAGGATGTGCGTTGAACAAAACCTTCTCCTATGTTCAAATTTATTAAACTATATTGTTGTTTATGTATAACAGGGACCCAGGCCACTCATAAGGTGCACATAACTGACTTGCCTCTTCGGTCACTGTTGGCATTGTTGTCAGGGCGAGGTTGAGCAGGAATGTTTTTAAATTCATGTTTGAAAACTATCACTAATACATCTCAATGCGGTGACATAATGTGATGCAATAAAGTGAAACAGTTCTACATATTAAACGCGCCAATTGTGTATACACCAATGTTAGCATGTTTAGGGTAAAGTGCTCAGAGTCCTAAAGCCAGCAAAAAGAGGAGGAAGAAAGCAAAATAAAGTTTGGGGAGACCCTTCAGAGAGGGTCATTTCCAACAGTCCCCCATACTTAGTTTGGTAGTAAAAGACAGCTATAACTGGGGTCTAGGGGGCCCCTCACACTCTTGGGCCCTGCGGTCACTGCACCTCTTACACTACTGCCCCTGCTTGTAAAGTACTGTGGGTCCCAGCACAGACCGTGGCCAGTGATGGTGTACCCACCCAGTTAACACTAGTGAAACCAGCATTTCATGCCTGGATGCGCAGCTGGACACAAGAGTGAATAAAGCAGTGTCTGGAGAGGGCACTGGAGGGGGTAGAAAGGAACCAGCTCAGAGGGTCCAGAAGATATTTACAAGTCTTCAAGTACAATGGACGTCTGAGGTTTCAATTAAATCGTGTCTGCATTCACTACTACGGTCTCATCGGAATCCTTGCGCGTGCTGCTTTCGACGTCACTTCCGGTGCTGGACCCATCTCTGTCAGTGTTGTGGTGATGTGGGGTCAATGGATGAGGCAACATCACCAGTTCCTCTTCATTTAACTCTGCAGAAGGCCGAGCTTCGCGGGATCTCGGCCCTTCGTGATGACGGATGAAAAAGCACTTTAAAAGTTTCCACTTCAACATCAGCGCCCCCGCCAGCACCGACGTCATCAGTGACGCCACCAGCACCAGCAGCCGACCCCACCAGCTCCTTCCATGTGGATCTGAAACAAAAACACAAAGTGTAAAGATATTGTGCACAAAAACTGTCCAGAAGCCATTCATGGGCAGAGCTGGGTAGGAGGGGTAGGATGGGTGGGGAGGTGGGGGGGGTTGAGGGGGTAGGACAGAGAGAAGGGCTCAGTCACTCCTCAGAGCTTCAATGTGTATCTCAGCGTTCACGAGACAACCTACAAGCCCCCCTGCAGCATTGCAGGACACTTTGTCCAGTTATAAAGGAAGCACCCACTCACAGACATAGATTAACTGCTTTTAAAATTATTTTATATACTAAGAAAGCGCACTCTAGCTCGAGTAATGGGGCACTGTAGGAAACAAATAAGGTAACATAAATATGAGACTCAAATTGGGGAAAAAAACAAAACATTAATAAGTGATTCAGCATGAAACGGCCTGTATTGTTAAATAAAGGTCTCCGAGCCCGACGAACGGCCAGCTGGTCCACCACAAGGTGAATGTCTAGGGCCAAAGAGTTCTGCAAACATGGTAAAGACGCAGAGCAGCCTCTCTGGTCATGGCTGAACCTCACAACTTAAGAACTAGACAGTGAACCCCTTTACTCTGTCTCAGGAGCCCCGAGATTTCTGCCTGGTCAGGAAGGTACTCAGGGAGTCAAGTGATGGGATGAGCTAATGCCAAAACCCAAACTAACTAAAGAGAGCAGACTTCACGTGGATACCTTTCACTCACACGTCAGTGACGAACACACGCACTCCACTCACGAGGACTTACCACGCACACCAGGTATGTGTGTGAGGTCACCCTGCCTGCAGGTGCGAGTGCACGTTGTATGAGGACTGCATCAGGGGCTCAGTGACATCACAAGCCGCATTCTTGCAGGCCTGTGTCCTGAAGTTCTCAAAGGTCTGGACAAGAGAGTCTGCAGGTCAGTACACAGTGGTCAATGACCCGGAGGTACAAACCTTGAGGGATGAACAGATGGTACTTGTCAAAATGTCCCATTGGTGGAGACCACAGAGTCTGAGGACAATCACTCCCTCAAAGTCTTTTCTTTCAATTGGCGGCAAAACACCTTTGACGTAAATAAATAAGCATTTGCAACTGATGGAGCAGGGGAAACAAAAATAATTTGTACCCCTTGGAAATTAATGACCTCATAATTTAATGGTACTAACCGTTTAAAAATTGCATGAATTAACCAACCAATAAATTTTTGTTAAACATTACACGCGGGCAATCTGCTAAATGCATGAGGAAAAACTAATTTATTTACAAATGTAAAGCTAACTAACAAAAATTGTGACTTAAGTAGTAATTAGTGTAATATTGCATGATTTGTGTTGCATAATAAGTTGTACTGTGGCAAAGAATGCAGGTGGTAAGTAAAATGGCTTTAAATGTCGCTTCTGCTAGGTAATACCTAACACGGGTCTTTAGATTGGCGGGTGGTAAACAGAAAGGCTTATTTTCCATGTTTTAATTACTGTTGTGTTTCTTCTTACATTAGATCCGTTCGGGCCTGCTAGGCCATGCTTCCAGAATGGCAGTCGGAAAGAATGAGATGCGCGCGCCGAGAACGAGTGATCCCTGCGCATGGGCAGTGGAAGGTTCCAATCACGTGTATGCGGCCTGTGCCCGGAGTTTGAGATGTCAAGGACAGTTTGACCTGCCACTGAGAGGCTGCCAAGAGTTTAGCATAGAATGCTGGGGAAAGAATGGATAAGGACAAACAACATGGGATGAAATAATGTGTGACCATCGGATTTAATACAACGAAAATTTAACAAATGGAACTACTTTGGATACGGAGCTTATTGTGTGCTTTATTGTCCTAAACCGGATCGAACAAGGAGGGCGATGAGGTGACCATCACCACCCCTCCAAATGGACCAATTAGCGTGATTCTTGCCCCGAAAGATTGCAACTATTGCATGTAGAGAGCCAGAAATTAGGGTATAAGAGGGTCTGCGCTCTGACGTTGTTAAAAAACTTGCTTTTTCCATTTTCCGACTTGATGCTGAGAGAGACTGTCATTTTTGGACTTTGAACTTTGATTGAGGAGGAACGAGATCGTTGCGGGAAGTCTGCCCCAGGAGGTGCGTCCGAGGAGGTTAGCGGGACAGTCAGTCAGTTTGGGAATCATATCCAGTGATCGGCGGTTCATCTGCTTTGGTGAACTTTTCTTGTCATCGCCTCATGGCTGAGGGTAATACAAAAATCTCATTTATTAAGTTTACCTAATTGATTTACTGATGTTTTTTCTAAATGCTTTGTTTAATAAATAATTTTACTTATTTACAAAAAGAATTTAGATAAAAATTATATTCTAACCTTAAAATGAGTCTGTGGTTCTTTAAAATAAAATCAATGATTTATTAAAATGTTGTAAGTTCTAATTGTGATTGAGCTGGTCTTAATCACCATCAACTGATTCTACTAGTTGGTCCATCGACCAAAGTAGCGGAGTACCTTGATGTTTAGAACTGACAGAATTGGACTTCAATGTATATAATGTATAGATATTATTCTGTCATTTTATAAGGTATCCCGCTCGTCCAGCAGCTCATTCTCCTTAGCGTTTTTAATCCAGAAATTGAATGAATGTATGTGAGCGGTGTCATGGGTCCCACCGACATAGGTTGCGAGTAGGTGTTTTTCTTGGATTGGTAGCCTAAGGAGAAATTTATATTAGCCGCGCTGGATCAGATTTCTTGGTAGCAGAGATATGGTTTCTATAGATTAGTTTGGTGATTATTAAATATTGATTTTATATGTTTAACACCCTATGTTGAATTTGTACTACGTTATATGTAAGTCTAAGTTTGAAGCTTCCGGAAGTAGGAAGTGGACACGTGTGGCAAGAGAAGTCACACGGAATTGTGCATTGTCTGATTTCAAATTGGTGATAACACAGGACTGTGTTATGATAGGGAAATTTCAAGTATGAATAATGTGTGAATGAAATAGCAACAGGTTTTCTTGTGAAACTTTGGCCTTCATTCTCAGGAGCAGTGTAGTCTCCACATGTGTTTTATCCTCAGAGAAACGGGTTTACCTCTTGCTTGAGAGAAGGGTAAGGTAGAGGGAAGTGCTACACTTATCGAACAAAACGGTATTCTTGTAAGAAAGAATAAACTATCCCTTTTGTTTAGAGAAACAGACAATGGAAATGTGTTTTACGTTGTAACTAATAAATTTAGTCGAAAAGACAAGTTAAGAAAAGTGCCGATTATTTTTGTAAAGGAGGGGTCAGCAAGAGCAGGAGTAGAGCTGACGTCACCAAGAACCGCGCTGGTATTGGCCAGTGAGGGAAAAACGAAGAGTCTCCTGATTGGTGCGTTGGTGTGAGACGCGCTGGGATAGGTTCAGATAACCGAGCTGTAGAAAAGGCAGTTTAGTGAAGGGTTGTGTGAGTCACTTCAGCAAAACAAACAGTAAAAATGCCTTATTATAATGAATACGAGAAAGAGAAACCGCCTTGGTTGACAAAAATTAAGAACTTTTTAAAGAAAGATAAGAAGGTTGTGAATAGGGAAGGAGAAGTACTTCCTCCGCCGAAAACGCCAGCATCTCATATGATGTTGAAATATGGTTTTCATACTTGCATTTGGTTGGAAAATTGGGTGAAATACACCAAAGGCGATGGAGTATTAGTATATCCAGAAAGTGGTTCATTTAGTACAGCAGTACTTCGAAATTTGAGAGAAAAGATGATGAAACTTGAACCGAGACCTAGACCGACACAATTTGAAGCTTTAGGTGAATGGGAAGACGAGATGTATGAGAGGGAAAGGCACAGAGGTGCAAAGAATTATAGTTTGGTTCATAGAAGAGTATGGGGAGTGAATCATGAGGACAGGATGAGAAGATGGCGGTATGCTAACATGACGGATGGTATGTTTCCTGCCAGAACGGTTGAAGAAGTTACAGGGAAAAAGTGCACGGAGAAAAAGAGGCATGTAGTAACAGAGAGATGTGGGTATGGAGGTAGCGACACAGAGGATGAGTTGCTGGAGGACATTTTGAATAAAAGACCCCCTCCATATCAACAGGATTCTGCGGTGGTGACACCAAAAGCACCGCCAATGAGAACTGTGATGAACCAAAACCCTGAACGACTGTCCGAAATAAATAGTCAAATTAATAAGTTAGAAACACCACAGACTGTGAGACATGATAATGGTAATACAGATGAATTAGCTAGAACCACAAGAGAATTGACTGAAAAGATAAGAGAACTAACAAAGAATATGGAAGCTGTGACTGTGCCAGTAACTATTGGGCCAGTAATCCCAGTATTTGAAAATCAAAAGATAGATGAACATTCCTTAACAATTCCATTTAATTCTAGTATGCACAGGGTAAGAGAAGAAATAATTCCTGAGAGTGGAGATAAAGAAGACATTGTCTGTCCACATAGATTAAGTCCACCCGTAAATTTGACAATTAATGAGAGTCAGATAAATAGGACTCCTATGGGTGCTGAGTCAGCAACTGAAACCCCAGAGAGAAGTACAAATTGGATAGAATTAACTTGGACCCCTGTGGGTCCGACTGCAGAAGAATTAAATGATTGGGTGAGGAGTTTACAGAAAAAAGATGCTGAACCACAACTTTTGGATGTGGTCAGATTAAAAATAGATATGGAAGAATTGATTCTAGGGACTATTGGTTCAGATCGGTTGGAGTCCTATCAAGATGAGGAGTTAATGTTCATGTGCAAAAGCATCACGTGGAAAGCTAAGAATTTGCATGAAAAACTAGAAGAAACAGCGAATGAATTGGGAGCGGATTTTGGGAAGATTAAAGGATTACAGAAACCTTACAGGGTAGATTTCAGTGAGAAAGACATAGAAAATTTGAATACCTCAGGACGAATAACCCAGATAAAAGAATTAATTGTTTTACTGAGAAAATGGGGTAACATAGACAAGTGGAGAAGTAGGTGGATAAGAAGGGAGGAGGGAACAACAGATAAAGCATCATTGGCTTTTCCAGTAAAAGAGAAAGAGCAAGCAGTAATGGAGTGTCCTATGAGAGAAACTCCAGGAGGAAGTTATGTACACGTTCCATGGTCCAGACAAGATATATTGTCATTTACGAATGATTTTCCAAGATTGAGAGAAAAACCTGTAGAGTGGTATAGGCAGGTAGAGAGGTTTGTAAAGGTTTCAAAAGTATTGTGGGAAGATCTAGATGGACTATTTGAGATTGTTGTCCCTGCAGATTTATGGACAGAGTGTAAAATTACAGTTTATTGGCCAAAGGAAGAATATCCTAGAGATGCAAAAACAGGAGCGCCAAGTCCAGAGGTAATGAGAAAGTATGAACAGGCAATCACGTTTCTGAAAAATAAAATTCCACCAAAAGAGACAGATTGGGTAAAGATTGATAGAACACCTCAGGAGAGTAAGGAATCTGTACATGCGTACTATGAGAGACTGCTTTTGGTCTTTAAACAGTATAGTGGATACGAGAATTTAAGTGAAAAAGACATGAGTCATTTTGTGTACAGATGTGTATATGGGTTAAGACCTGAGATAAGTGAAATGATTAAACAGCATATGTTGTGTTGGCAGAATAGCACAGTCGATGAAGTATTACGATATGCAAAATATTGCAGCGATGATATTGAGTGTAGACAGCGTAAACTCAAGGAAAAGGCAATGTGGGCACAAGTAAAGGTTGCAGAGAAACAAGAAGCTCAATTAAATAATCAGTCTAGTGATGCAGGACAGACTAAATCTAAACCAAATATTGGGAAGGGAAAAAGTCAGATGAGTATAGAAGAAGCTAAAAAGAAATGGCCATGCCACAAATGCGGAAAATTAGGGCACTGGAGAAACGAGTGTAGATTACCTCCGAAAACTAACACAGAAAATCAATTATTGAACCCACAGGTGCAGAATGAGGTGAGTTACCAGCAACCGCAACAGCCACAGGTAGTTACTCAACAGTGTCAGGGGCCGCAACCACCTCTTCCAAAGAGTGTAAATCCTCAGAGATACAGTACAGAGGCAGGATTCTACGAAGGAGAGCAGGTAACAAAATTGCCGCGCGCAGCTGCAATTTCGCAGTATTGGTTACGACAGGATGGAAATGAATCGGATGAAAGTTTATGACGGTGCCTAGGAGAGGAAGAAGAGTGCGTGCTTGGCGCAACTCTGGAGGTAGATCAGTCAGGTCCATTTGTGGATGGAAAGGTGAATGGTGTAAATGTTACTTTCCTTGTGGACACTGGTGCTACCCGTTCTACTGTCAGGTCAATGGAAATTCCAAACCTTCCTCTCTCAGGAGAATATATCCAAGTTGTGGGTGTTTCCAACAGGCACATTAAAACCCCTCTTACCAAACCGATAGAGGTGGAAATAGGTCCATTCAAAGACATGCATCGTTTTGTGGTATGTGATTGTAGTCCGGTAAATGTATTAGGACGCGATATGCTTTGTAAAATGAATTGTACCATCTACTGTTCTCCAGATGGTATCGCTTTCAAACCCCAGATGAAGATGTTCTGTATAAATTAACAATGACAGAACTAGAGCCAGGATTGTATGATACATTTCCTGTGTTCGATGCAGAAAGAATCCATGATGAATTAAAAGAAACTGTCAGATTTGATGTATGGGATTTCACAGGGGAAGATGTTGGATTAATGAGAGGAGTTGATCCTGTAAAAATTACCGTAAAAGAAGGAACAAATTACCAAAACACCCCGCAATACAAATTGACACCAGAAATTATTGAGGGAATAACACCTGTGATTAATAAGATGATTGAACAAGGAATTCTGAAAGAAATAATGAGCAGCCCATATAATTCTCCTATAATGGGACTGAAAAAGCCAAATGGAACATTTAGAATAGTTCAAGATTTGAGAAAAATAAACAAGATTGTTATTCCTTGTTGCCCAATTGTACCAAACCCTGCTGTAATATTGTATCAAATTCCACATGATGCAGAATGGTACACAGTCATTGATTTGTGCCATGCATTCTTTTCTATTCCATTGCACCCTGACAGCCAGCCATTATTTGCGTTACGGTTCGGAGAGCGTATTTTGGCATGGTGCCGTATTCCTCAAGGGTATACTGAAAGTCCTTCTATATTTAATCAGATTCTAAAGAAATCACTGGAAGATTTAAAAATGCCTGAAAAATCTGTGATAGTTCAGTACATCGATGACCTATTGGTGGCATCGAAGACCAGAGAAGCATGTGTTACGGACACCATTGCTTTACTGAATCATTTAGCAGAAGGAGGACATAAAGTGTCTCCATCAAAACTACAATTCTGTCAGTAAGAAGTACAGTACCTAGGTCATAAGTTTGAAAAAGGGATGAGAAAAGTGACAACAGAAAGAATAAGGATTATTAAAGGAATGAGAGCCCCAATGACACAAAGAGGTGAGAATGTTCCTCGGAATGGTTGGTTATTGCCGACAGTGGATAAGTGGATTTTCATTGATTGCAAAACCTTTACAGCGATTGACAAAGAAAGATGTCAAAGATCCGATTGAATTGAATGATGAAGAAATGAAATCTTTCAAGGATTTAAGAACGAGTTTGTGCGAAGCACCAGCATTAGGAATGCCTGATTATGAGAAAGAGTTTGAACTGTATTGTAGTGAGAGAGACGGATGTGCACTTTCATTTCTGGTACAAAGACATGGAAGAATGAAACGACCAATAGCTTACTTTTCAGCTGTTTTGGACCCGGTAGCAAAAGCATTGCCTGGATGTCTAAAAGCAGTAGCTGCTACTTGTGTGAGTCTGGAACAGAGTGAAGGCATTGTGATGGGATATCCTTTAAGGGTATATGTCCCTCCCTCCGTCGAAATCCTTCTGACCCGAACAAAAACCCAATTTATGACACAGTCGGCTGACTAGGTATGAAAAAGTGATCTTGGGTGCAGGAAATGTAACCATTGTAAGATGCACAAGTGTGAATCCTTCCACTTCACTGCCAGATGAAGTAAATATAGAAGTCAAGGATGATGTTGATCATAACTGTCTGGATGTGCTTGAATTTTGCACAAAGCCCCGCCCTGACATTAGGGATGAACCTCTGAAAGAATCAGATTATGTAATGTTTGTGGATGGGTCATGTCTGAGAACGAATGGAGGAGTCTTAAGTGCTGCATATGCTGTATGTACAGTGGCAACCATAATGGAAGCATCTTGTTTGAGAGGAATACGTTCAGCCCAGGTTGCTGAGCTGGTTGCTCTGATTCGAGCATGCATACTGGGAAGTAATTTCTGAATCACTGTGATCACGGATAGCCAGTATGGCTTTGGAGTGGTCCATGATTTTGGACAAATCTGGTCCCAGAGGGGATTCCGGACTTCCTCAGGGTCTCCTATGAGAAATGGTGAATTTGTGAAAAAGTTGCTTGAGGCGATACAGCTGCCTAAACAGATTGCAGTAGTAAATTTGCCTCTCATAAAAATGGATCGGATTATATTTCAGTGGGTAATCAGTTTGCCGACGAAATAGCCCAATACTGTGCCAGAAATGAGACCTCATTGAATCGGAGAAGGGAGAAAGAGAATGTTCCATGTCCCTTGCTGTTTACTAACTCAGTTGAAACATGGGAAGAGGTGAGGGATCTGCAAGAAGAGGCAAGTGAGGAGGAAAAAGATATTTGGATAAAAGCAGGTTGCAGGCAAAGAGAAGAAGATGGAGTTTGGGTTTACAGGGATGAAAGACCAGTTATGCCTGATAGCATGATCTCTAACATGGCACGGATGTATCATGGACAAGCACACATAGGTAGAGACGCCATGATCAGACTTTTCAAACAGACTTGGTACAACCCAAAATTTAGGGCTATAGCTGAAAGTCTTTGCCAAAGATGCCTTATTTGCCAACAGCTAAATCCTGGAAGGAAGACAGTGGTGAGCCTAGGAACAATAGGACGAGAAGGAGGTCAGTTTACCAGAATGCAACTAGATTTTATTGAAATGCCCCCAAGTAACAGATTGAGGTATGTTTTGGTGGTTGTTTGTTTTTTCGCAGGGTAGAAGCCTATCCGACTAGAAGGAATGATGGAGTTACTGTAGCAAAACTCCTTTTGAGAGAATTCATTCCTAGGTATGGTTTTCCAGCAACGATTGAGACAGATAGAGGAACACATTTCCAAAATGAAATTATCCAACTGATATGTGAAGCACTGGATATTCAACAAAAGCTGCATTGTGCCTACAGTCCAGAGGCTTCTGGAGTTGTAGAGCAAGTAAATGGCACCATAAAGAATAGATTGGGGAAAATGTGTCAAGCCACAGGACTCAAATGGCCCGATGCCCTGCCATTGGTGCTGATGAGCATAAGAAGCATACCTGACAGAAAGACAGGTTTAAGTCCCCACGAGATAATAATGGGACGAGCAATGAGACAAGCACATGTACCTGTGAACAAATTACTGACTATAACTGATGATCTCGTAATGGACTATTGCAAAGGATTAGCTGATGTGGTGCATTCTGGGTTTCATCAAGTTGGGCCGGATGCGACCACTCTTGAAAGAAAACCAGCTCATGATCTGAGTCCAGGTGATTGGGTCCGCATAAAAGTTCACAGAAGAAGAAATTGCTTGGTTCCGCGTTGGGATAAGCCACATCAAGTGATTCTGGTGACAACGACTGCAGTAAAGTGTTCAGGTGTGAAAAATTGGATTCATGCCAGCCATACAATCAGAGTTCCAGATCCTGAAGCTCGACCTGTAAGTCGACATCTGGAGATATCAGCCACCAGTTCAGAGTCTGAAGCAGAGACTGAAACAAGAGTTCCAGATCTTGAAGATCGACCTGCAAGTCGACATCTGGAAATATCAGGTACCAATTCGGTAATTAAAGAAGAAACTGAAACAAACAGAGTTCCAGATCTTGAAGTTCGACCTGTAAGTCGACATCTGGAAATATCAGATACCAGTTCAGCATCTGAAACAGACCAACCTGAGTGCAGAGAAAAGCAAACAGAAGAACCAGAGAACAAAAGAACTGATATTGAAACAGGAGAAACTGAACAAATAGACAGTGATGGTGAACAGCCAAGTACAAGTTATGGAAAAATTCCACCAGAAATTGTAGAATTAACTCAAGAAAGTTCAGATTCAGATGGGGAGATTGAGGTAAATGCGGAAGAAACACAAGGAGAATTAGATTCAAATGAAGAAGCTGAGTTAGGAGAAGTAGACTCAGAAAAACAAGCGGAAGAACCACGAGGAGGTTTAGATTCAGATGAAGAAGCTGAAATTATAAAATTCAAGGTTAGAGGAAGTGAAGTGAGATCTGAAACGGAATCTGAAGAAAGTGAAGACAAGAGAAGACAAAGAATAGGTCCAAGAAAGCGGACTTGGAGATTAGAACGAGAAGAAAAAGAAAGTGAGCTGAAAAGGCCAAGAAAAGGAGACAATTGGCCCAACGAAGTTAAGAAGCTGAGATATAAGATAATAAATTTGAACAAAGACACTGCAGAACAAGTAAACGAAATAACATGCCAAGAGAGACAAGGAAGGGCAAATAAAAGAAAATTACAGAGACCTAAAAGAGTGAAAAGACCTAACTTGCAGTACAAGTCGCCTGAATGGGTATACATAGCACTGTCTGACATCAAAGAAGTGGACAGCAGTCACGAAAACCCAGACAAAGACTGAGAACAAGTAGGTGAGAGTGAACCAAAGCAATCTTGAAAGACAGAAAAGGAAAACCAGATGTGACACAAAAACTGATTAAAGACAAAGAAGGTTTCTGAGAAAACCGAAAAAGTGCAGCAGAAGTAGTTGATGCCAAATCAACACCAAGTCATTTGAGGTGTGGGAGCACATTTCTGTACATATAACAAAATAGTATTTTCAACATGGTAGACACCGAGAGTAGAGGATTTAGATGTAGGTTCTTACGTAGATGGTGTAAAATGTGTTTCTATTGTACAGGTTTTCTGATGTTCGTTTGATTCATTTTAACAATAGTAATCCCACTAAGGTTAGCAGTAGGAAATACATCTGCATTCATAAATGACACGAATAATGACAGAAAAGCTAACATAAAGAACACTGCAACACTGATAGATAGTACTGAATTTCATAAGGATAAGTCAATAACTGATTTCTCCAAGAATGTCTTCACAAAACTTTTATATGAATATGTGGAGACGATGGATGTCCGAGATTGGTATGTATGCAATTACCTGCGTCTGTAACAGAAGGAGTGACATATCATCATCTTCCTTTAACGTATGGAATAACATGCAGCGTTTTAGCTAGCTTATTTTACAAAACAGGTAAACTAGAATATTACTATACTGACATAAATGTTGTTTTTGCTAAAGTTTCCATAGTCCCTGAGCTGAATAGGCTGAAATTTGCAAAAAAATTTGGAGAGTTTTCTTAGAAACAAAAGAACTAACATTAGAAAATGTATTTAGACATAACCTTACTTGTAGGTTAAGAAAAGAAGAAAAGGTTTTCTTAGACATGGTAGAAGATAGAAGGGTTAAGTTTCAAAGAAAGGCAACTGAAGAAAAGACAAAAACCCCACCTTGGGGGCTTGAGGAAGAAGGTCAAGACAAAAGTGAAACTAATGCTGCTATGAGTTTAGATTGGTCCCAACAGGGAAAATTATGTATTAGTAGAGAAAATACCAAGTATGATAACTATTTTGTGGGTTCTAGTGAGTGCCGAGATACATACAAGATTCTAGGGGGATGGGGATTCAAAGGAGGAAAAGATCCAGTATTTCCACGGATCTATTATATTTGTGGAAACCGAGCATATTATAGGTTGCCGGACCATTGGTACGGATCATGCTATCTAGGCCTAGTCTTTCTAAAGATTTTTCACGTGGAAAAGGGAATGAATGGAATTCACGAAATGGGGACACCATTAACCCGTAGGAGAAGGGAAAGCTTTTCAGAGATAAAAGGTGACATTTTTGGAGCATTGATACCAGCAGTGGGTGCATCTTTGAATGCATACAGGATTCGGAAATTGTCTACAGTGGTAGATCGTTTATCAACGAATACTGCTGGAGTGTTCTTGATGATAAATACTGAAATGATTGCCATGAGAGCTATGGTAATGCAGAATCGACTTGCCCTTGACATTCTTTTGGCAAAAGACGGTGGAGTCTGTGGAATGCTGAAAGTTCAACATTGTTGCACTTACATTCCAGATAAAAGGCAAAATATACAGAAGTATATAAAGAACATTACAGATTTGCATAAAGAAATTGCCCCACTGGAGGTTGCCTGGGAGAAACTTGGTAAGGGTTTTTCCTCAATAAGAAAATGGTTCGCTGAAATAAGTAGTTCACTAATTTGAAAAGTACTAATTCCAGTGACTTTAGTAGTAATAATAATACTAATATTGAGATTAGCATATGTGTGTGTTAAAAGAAGAAAAAGACAAACTAAAGTAAAAAGAGAAAATGAGAAAAACAAAGAAAAAACGAGAAATGGGAGAAATCGAATTGGAAGAGTTTAAGGAAAATATGTACACAGCTACCAATTGAACCCATGCTTTGTGTGGCATCTCCTGTCAGTTCTGGATTTTCACGCAACACCATTTTGTATTGTGGAACTTGTAGTTTTTCCTTTCATGAAGAAACATGTTAGCACAAACAGCCCAGTGTGAAAAATGATATTAAATAAAACAAAAACCCAGGATTCGCTGGAAGTTGTCATGCATGTAATAGGAGCAGTTGGCAGGTACTTGCACAGTACAATTATTATCAATCACATGATCAGCCCAGCTCATCCCTACAAATGATGAACATCACCAGAAGTGCCTTAAAGTATGCTGCTGATAGGGCATTTGCACTTAACACAATTGTTCTTTAGGGCGGAATGTTACTGGGAGTCTTGTTTGGGCCTTCTATGCAAATGTGTTGTTGATTACGTTAAGATTCAGGTGCCGTCCAAAGCTTCGCAATACTTATGAATATTTTTTGTTTTTTGCTTTACAATATAGACAGAAGGGAACTTAATGCAATCCTTCATAAATACAGCTATTTCTGTTAGTCGGCGTATGTTTCTCCTGTGGGGGCTTTCAATGTGTATGTTTGGTCCAAATTGTAACTTAAGAACTGTTAACCTCTTGCCAGGAAAGTCACGGTAAGCCTCGCTTATGATCAGGCGGTTTCCAGACAAACCCTCGGTGCCCGCCATGATATGCCACTGTGGACTGGCACCGGCAAGCGATATATTCTTCCCGCAAGTTACATGCTCTTGCTAACCTCTAGGGAGAGGGCGAGGATCAGGACCACAAGTGAACAACCGTGAGCAGTCCAAAGAGAAACGAGTCAGTGCCCTACTGGGGGAACCATAACCCCCACTTAACTGTCGGTGCATGCTGGAGGATGAGAACAAGGGCAGGAAAGCGAAGCATGCAAAAACACGGGTGACAGCAGTTCACAGAGATATCCCACCTCAGGAGTTTGTGTGAATAAACAATGAGAAATGTTATAAATCTATTGTGTCCCGAAAGCAGACCACTATAATACAAAATATATGTCAGTAGCGCTGACATGTTAATCACTGTGTTTATACGTTGTGCTGACAGTGCGGCTAGAAAATGCACCTGCCCCGTACTTAACATGCCAAATATTGTGCTTGATGAGTGAATAGAAAACTCAGTAGAAGTGTTATAGTCCGCATGTGCTCGCCCAAAGGTTATCGACTGAAAGAGACCCGTGTTATACGTACCGTGCTTTCATCAAAAATCCATTCTGTTTAAAAAAAATGTATTTTAAGTTTTATAAAGCACGCAGCTACCTCCAACGGAAGTGTCCCAGTGCTAAGGTAGCAGAATTTCACTGGAAGCCACGGAGAGGAGCTATGTACAGTTAAAGAGCCAGGTTTTCAAAGCTCTCCTAAAGGCCGGTTCTGGCTCCGTCTTGTGGAGATGAAGAGGTATGGCATTCCAGAGCCTCGCAGTTCTAACCGCAAATGCTCTGCCGCCTATCCTGATTTTACGGAAACGCGGAATTGTGAGCAGTTTCAAATGGTTCGATCTCAGGACCCGGTCTTGTTGGTAATTTTGCAATCTGCGTCTCAGGTAGGCCGGGCCCTGACCCCTGGTGGCTCTGTGGGGCAAAGTAAGTGCCTTAAATTTGATTCTCCTACTGACGGGCAGCCAATGAAGGCTCCGCAGATGGGGCGAGATACAGTGGCGAAATGGCACATTTCTAATCAGTCTACCTGCAGCATTTTGAACCATTTGCAGCATGAGGACCAAATAGTCTGGTAGACCTAAGCAGAGACTATTGGAATAGTCCAGTCGAGATGTGACCAAGGCATGGACCACAGTCCTCCTGCAGTCCATCAGGAGGAAGTGGAGGAATTTCCTCAAGGCTCGCAGCTTCCAGAAGCATGAGGAGGAGACCTGGCGAATCTGGGTCTTAAAGGAGAGATCATTATCGAATTTAAATCCTAAATTTATAGCAGAGTCCACAGGAACCGGAGGAGGATTCAGCTCTGCTGGCCACCAAAGCTTAGAGGGTGGCGGGACCGGTTGGTTGAAGAACAGCACCTCGGTTTTCTCAGTGTTCAACTTTAAGCAATTTTTAGTCATCCAGGCCGAGAAATTATTCAGGCTTTGCCTGAAGCTGACAAAAGCCACCTTCGAAGGTTCTTTGAATGAGAACAACAGCTGGGTGTCATCAGCGTAGGAGATCACTTTCACACCGAGAGTCTCAACCAGGGTCGCAAGCGGGGTGAGGTATACATTGAAGAGTAAGGGACTCAGTGCCGATCCCTGCAGAACCCCACATACAAGAGGCTTCTGGGAGGAGACATAAGGGCGTAGAAATACTCTTTGAGAGTGTTTCTCCAGGAAAGACTGGAGCCAGGACAGAGCAGTACCCCTTACTCCCAGATGTTTAAGTCTCTCTAGGAGAATCAGATGGGCCAAAGTGTCAAATGCTGCGGACAGGTCAAGCAGCACTAGCATCGCTGTGTTGCCCTGGTCCACAGTCTCACGAACGCTTTCCGCCACTTCTAGGAGTGCAGTCTCCGTGCTACATCCCGCTCTAAAGCCAGATTGAGTGTCATGGAACTGATTATTAAATTCCAGAAATTCAGAGAGTTGTCTCTTGACTTCCTGCTCAAAAATTTTAGCTGGAGCCGGCAGAAGAGAGATGGGTCTGAAGTTTTTATGTTCTGCTGGATCGGCATCCGGTTTCTTGAGAATTGGCAGTAGGAAGGCTTGTTTCCATGGCGCTGGGTGAATCCCGGTACTCAGGGCAGAGTTTCAGATCTGGTTCAGGGGTGCATTAAAACAAGGGGCCAGTAATTTAAAGAAGCAGGGGTCTCCCGGGAGCCAGATTTACATTTATAAAGTTCCTTGAGAGACACATCAAGTGGTAATGGGCGGAATTCAGACCAAGTAACATGACAATCAGGGGTAGAATTTTGCGCGAGCAAGGACATGTTGGAGGGGAAGGTGGAGTAAATTAGTTGGATCTTATCCTGAAAGAAGTCCGACAGGTCAGCGGGTAGGGGAGGGAGTCACAGTAATATCTAGAGCCGCGGGTTTAGTGAAGCATTGGACAATTGTGAATAATTCTTTAGCGGAGTTATCTGCCAATTTAATTTTGTTAGCAAAGTAGTCCCGCATAGTGTTGCGCTTAAGTTTATGGAACTTTTTTAGAGCCTCTCTATATGATCTTTTGGCCACAGGGTTGTATGAAAGTCGCCAGGAGCGCTCTAGTTTCTTACATAAACTTTTCTACGCGCGTAGTGCCATAGAGAAGCAAGGTGGCGAAGGTTTTTTCTAGAGGAAGTCACAGAACAGAGAGGGGCCACTCTATCGGTAACCCAGCTATTGAAGCTGGATATATCTTCGCTAGGATTCCCTGTCAGCTGGAGGGGGGGCATTTTGAAGCATAGGTATCGTAGTATCACTGGTGACCTTCCTCCAGTTTCTCCTTTTCCCGGGAATAGACTTGGAGCTACCATCAAGGTGTTCAAGTTTGAAGCTGAAAGGTATTAATAGGTGATCGGTCCAGGTCAGTGGTGTCGGGGCCTCTACAGCAAGATACGGGTCGTTGGAGAAGATAAGATCCAGCATGTGGCCAGTTACACGAGTAGGGGAGGTGACTCTTTGCGGCAGAAAAAGGCCATAGAGGGTTTCAGCCAGCTGAGCAGCTTTAGTGCATTTTTCACTATCCATATGGACGTTGACGTCACCTAGGACAGTGAAACTAGCGTGTTTCATAGAGAGGTCAGCGACAATGTCACAGAACTCTAGCAGATGGCAGGCTGGAGTGTCGGGGGGTCTGTATGTCAGAATCCCAGCCACCGAAAGGGAGGGCGAGACTCTGACACAAAAGGACAATGCCTCCATGATCCCTATATGTTCTACCCTTCTGCAGGAAATTTTCCATACATCCCTTAAAATGATAGCCACACCACCTTCAATCTTGTTGCCTCCTCTATTGGCACAAGTCATTCGGAAACGTGCGGGCGCCGCCAGCATCAAATCAGGATTAGAGCTCTCCTTGAGCCATGTTTCAGTGAGAAACATTAGGTCCCATGAGTTAGACTCCAGGGCAAGCCACATGTCCTCTGCATGTTTGGGGAGGGATCTACAGTTGATCAAGCAGGCCCTTATGTGGGTGTTAATGACAACCTCATGAGTTTTACATGCGCTTAGGATCCACAATGCAAAAACAGTGTTTTATGCATCATGCTAGCACAAATGAATGCAAAATGAATAAAAACAAAAAATGATGCAGGTGATACTCCAAGCGGCGTGATAAACCCATGCTAACTGTGAATAGAACACGGGTAGCATGGTCCATAGCTGCCGCCTGGACCACTGTTTAAAAGCGAAGCTTTGCTAGTTTAAAACCGATTGGCCCACTGTGAGCCACGTGCGTACGTCATGCTGAAAAGCCAGAAAGATTTAAAGGTGCCTTCACCCAACTATGACAAGATTTGAGAAGCGCTGCAAGGCTTTTTTTGTTTTTTATTCAAAGTGCGTGTTGTTAAAAGGCGCTTGGACTTCTAACAAGGAGGAGGGGCCATCACACGCTATACAGTGTAAAGGCCAAACAAAACATTCTCTGAGTGAAATTACCAGAGACGGGACTAAGCACGCAAAGGAGGGACGTATACACAAATGCACCAATAACAAGCCAGCATTTGTGAATGCCACAGATAGTAACCAATGGCAATCGGTGGGTTTGCCAAACCCCACAGAAGAGATATAACGGGTCGAACGGAGCGAAACCTAAAAAAAAAAAAGTCTCCTGTGGAACTGTAATGTCCTAAAAAGATGCCTTCGGAAACACTTCCCCTCCTACAGCGGATTACCACTTGGTACAGGGGTACACTACTAGTGCATTCCTACTGGTAGTTACTGTTTTGGGGCACTTGAACATAGTAGTGGTGGGTGGAATATTTCATTCCACCCGTGGAATCAGCAGAATTTGACCACTCCGCACTACTTTTGAAACACGGAGTTCCAGCCAAATTCCATCAATCACCACGTGGTTTAATTTGTCCTGATAAACTCCAGAAATGCAAGCGAGATTTGGTTTCCTCTAGCTCCATTTTCTAACGCGGGCAGTCGCAGTCAGAGGGCTGCTCCTCGAGTAGATTTGCTGCAGTTCGAGTAGATTTTCTACTTGGCAGCAGCAAAATCAATTTGAATGGCTGCATGCTCTTGCACACTGCATGGTGCCCATTCATGCTGATTTTTCAATGCTGCTCGCGCTAAATTGCAGCACCACATGTATATTTCTGCCCGTTGGCAGAACTCCGCGGAATCTCACGAGTTTTTATGTAACTCCGTGGAATTCCGTGGCTTGAAACTCCACGAGTTCTGCCCATCCCAAGTGTTATGTGGTTGACTCGGTCATGGAGTCAACACCGAACTCGGCTCCGAAGCTTTATAATGTGCCTGGAGTGCAGTGGCAGCCCAGGAGGCGCTTCAAGTCAAACCCCTTGGCAGGGACAGTGTTCACAAATTTATTGAACTGCATTCTGTATTGAACAGTTGGCTGCACAGTCAAAACCAATGATAACGATGTGGAATGAATGAAAGGTCAGCAGGCGCAACAAAAGAGCACATTCCCTATTTTAATTAATTGAATATGTCCGAAGCAGGCCGAAGATCGCAAAATCCAAGCAGGCGATGTGTGTGAAGCAGGCCAAAGATAAACTCCAAGCAGGCGATGTGTCCGAAGATCACAAATAGGCAAGCAGACGATGCTGGGCAGCTTCTTGCCTGCTGCTCACTCTATGAGAAAGACACCTCTGTTCTCTGCCGCCAGTACCACTCGCCTTCTCCTGGCTTCCTCTGAGCAGGAATCTTTGAAAGGGCTGGGCAAGCTCCTTCCCTCTGGCTGCAGGCAGGGATATGAGCTGCTGCGTGCCCGAAACTGGTGACCGTAGAGGAGCTCACTCTCCTGCTGGCTGCAGCGAAGGAGATATGGTGCTCTGAGCTGCCACAGGCAGCTCCAAGAAAGAGCCACTGTAGCACCTCCTCACAGTCACTTTCACTGCCTGCCATTCGCTCATTGTCTCACATTGCTATTGTACGGTGCACAGTTAAGGCCAATAGACCTTATCGAAGGCCTTTTGTGCATCAAGAGCTATTGCAACCAAAGGAGAGTTTAAGAGCTAGGCCTTCTCTATGACATGATAGAAAATGTGCAGGAAAGTCTGTTCTTACTGCCAGATTGAGAGGTGTGATCAATTTAGATACGGCCATCTCTAATCTTGTCTCCAGGATTTTTGGATGAATCTTTGCTTCAGTATTAAAGAGATACTCTAGTAATTCTTTGCATACAATGGGTAATTACCGACTTTGGGAATGACCACAATAATTGCCTCTGCAGCTGTTCCTAAAACTTTACAAACTGAGGGAATGTGTTTTAGACCTGCCTCAATGGAACTAATTATCATTGATAAGGTTTTATAAAACACAATAGGATAGCCCTCTGTGTCTAGTGCTTTCCCACAGTATTGACTCAATGGTAATCAAGATTTCCTTTCTTTCTATTGGCTTGTTTAAAGCAAGGCCATCAGTCTCTTGGACTTCCTTGATGCCTAATTTATTTCAGAAATGCATGTAGTTGTCAAATGCAATAGATCAACTGGCCCAGTAGAGATTTGTGTAGAGAGATTGAAAGGCCCTCGCAATTTTGTTACAGTTGCCATCTAAGGTGCTCCGGTTAATTTATTACAGGACACTTCTACTCAGTATTACCGGCTGAATCATCCTCCCCTCACAACAAGCTATTATCTCAGATTCTCAGATATAACCTGCAAAGAGGCAGCAGTGTATTTTTGGCCATGGCAGAAACCAAGGCTGGCATGAAACGCACAGAATCTGAACCACCAATACTGTACTCACCAGTAAAAGCGAAAGCTGACTATTCAATTTTAGACATGATTCTCAAGAAATTAAACTCCACCCACAACAGCACCCAGAGCACTAAAACTAATACGGACCTTCTACAAACTGACTGAAGCAGCAGTATAAGAACCGACTTGAAAGACCTATCTGTGAGACACTAACCCAGAATCACTAAGGCAGAGGACAAAAACTTACTCCAACAGAACCAAATAGATAAAGCAGTCAAGAGGCTTATTCTTCTACAGCGTGATGTTCCGGACTTAGAAGACTGCAACGGAAGACACAACTTAAGGATGTCTGGCCTGCCAGAAGATAAGGAGGACGTCACACCTTACACAATCACCTTTATGGGAAAATGGCTTCAAGTATCTTAGGCAATAAGTTCAAAGACTTAAGATTGGAACACAAAATGCACATTCAGTTGCAAAGGCAAACCTAACAGCCCTCCTCGGTCACCGATCTTCAAACCCTTAAAACATCAAGACTGAGAACAAATCCTTGTTTATATGGCGAAAGTGAAGTGCATCTAATGGAATGGGACGATACTATCCATTTTCGAAGGTCTTTCCCAGAGACATTGTCATTAAGAGAAGATTTGTTTTGCTCCACAGTAAACGGACTGAGATGTCTATTCAAGTCTCCTAGTGGTTCAGCCAAATTCAGAAATATCTACAAGCGCCAAACACATTTTCTCCAAATCTGCAGACCTTGAGACTTTTATTACAAAAGAAAATCTGACACAATGTTATCCTACCGCAGGTGTTTCATACGCCTGGTCACTCTCCAATTCCCATCTTTTAAATTAAAAATGAGCTTGATTGTTTCACTGACTAGACAATACTTTACTAATTATTACTGCTCCACCTAAAGATTAAATCTGTGCCTTATCAGGAAATGATCTTGATACTACAATTTGTGTCACTCTACGGCGTTGCGGGATGCTATACAACCACATCTCTACATCACTGTGCTTCAGACTAACTCTAGGAAAACAGTCTATTTTTTTGATAAGCCAATAATACATTGTATACATATACCAGGCAAAATAACAACAGCCGTACACAATTTCTGAATCCAAGGAGGAGAGAAAAACAGACATATACAAAATCAATCATAATTATATAAAACCCTCATTAGGTTCAACGTACATATTGATTCATTCCTATGGTAAAAGAAAAAACAACATAAAAGTAGTAGGCAGGAGAGTCATGCCACAATATACCTAGCAATATAAACTATAAACTTTAAGCTATGAACTAAGCCCTGGTATCCGCAAAGTGGTCAAATATAGGGCCCCATATCTCCATACCTAATCTCCGTTTATGCCACCCCTTGGTAGCATACAAACTGTGCTCTGAGTTACAGATAGAGTATAACCTTCTTCTCCACATTTCAAATGGCGGTGGTTCTTTCTGTCACCATAATGTTGTTATGCATAATCGAGCCACAGCAACGGCTATGAATACCAGACACCTATATTTATGCATCGCGCCACTGACCATAGAATCTTCCAGAACTCCCAATAGCATAACAGTAGGAGTAATCCGAATCTGTGCTCCTGTGACCTCAGTTAAGAAGGCCTCTATCCTCCTAATCAAATGCTTCAACTCTGGGCAGGTGAAAAACATGTGTAAACTGTCAGCCTGATCCCCCCCGCACGGTGTACATTTATCCTGGTTTAGCCCACCCCAGCGTGCTATTTTGGCAGGGATGTGATATAAATTAAATATAGTCTTGTAATGTTGCGTCTGAAGGTTGGAGGATACCAAAAGCTTTTCAGCCAAAGCAATCGAGTCATGTAATAGATCCCCTGCCTGCGATAGTCTGGCATTCCATTTTAAATTCTGCGCCTCCAAATCATCAGATTGCGCCTCAATGAGAAGTTGATAATCAATCAATCAATCAATCAATCATGTCACTTATAAAGCGCACTACATACCCGCGAGGGTCTCAAGGCGCTGGGGGAAGAGGGGGGTGGTGCTGCTACTGATCGAAGAGCCAGGTCTTGAGGAGTCTTCTGAAGGCCAGTAGGTCTTGGGTCTGTCGGAGGTTGGTGGGGAGGGTGTTCCAGGTCTTGGCGGCGAGGTGGGAGAAGGATCTGCCGCCGGCGGTCGTTTTCCGGATGCGGGGGACTGTGGCGAGGGCGAGGCTGGTCGAGCGGAGCTGGCGGGTGGGGGTGTAGAAGCTGAGTCGTCTGTTGAGGTAGGCTGGTCCGGAGTTGTGGAGTGCTTTGTGTGCGTGGGTGAGGAGCTTGAAGGTTATCCTCTTGTCGACAGGGAGCCAGTGCAGGTCTCTCAGGTGGGGTGTGATGTGGCTGCGTCGGGGGATGTCGAGGATAAGACGTGCAGAGGCGTTCTGGATGCGTTGCAGCCGTCTCAGGAGCTTAGCCGTCGTTCCTGCATAGAGGGCGTTTCCGTAGTCCAGCCTGCTGGTGACGAGGGCCTGGGTGTCTGTTTTTCTTGTTTCGGTGGGGATCCACTTGAAGATCCTGCGGAGCATTCGGAGGATGTTGAAGCAGGATGAGGAAACGGTGTTGACCTGCTTAGTCATGGAGAGGGTGGGGTCGAGGATGACCCCTAGGTTGCGTACGTGGTCGGTGGGTGGCGGGGCTGTTCCCAGTGATGTTGACCACCAGGAGTCGTCCCAGGCTGAAGGGTTGGAACCAAGGATGAGGACCTCCGTCTTGTCCGAGTTCAGCTTCAGGCGGCTGGTCCTCATCCATTCGGCGACGGCCTTCATTCCTTCGTGGAGGTGGGCTTTGGCGGTGTGAGGGTCTTTGGTGAGGGAGAGGATCAGCTGGGTGTCGTCGGCGTAGGAGATGATGTTGAGGTTGTGCTGTCGGGCGACGTGGGCGAGGGGTGCCATGTAGATGTTGAACAGCGTTGGGCTGAGGGAGGAGCCTTGGGGTACGCCGCAGATGATCTTGGTGGCCTTGGATCGGAAGGGGGCGAGGCGGACGCTTTGTGTTCTGCCGGAAAGGAAGGATGTGGTCCAGTCCAGGGCCTTCTCTTGGATCCCGGCGTCGTGAAGGCGTGTTCGTAGTGTGTGGTGGCAGACCGTGTCGAAGGCGGCTGATAGGTCCAGGAGGATGAGGGCTGCTGTTTCTCCGTTGTCTAGCAGGGTCCTGATGTCATCGGTGGCGGCGATGAGGGCGGTTTCGGTGCTGTGGTTGCTGCGGAAACCGGACTGGGAAGGGTCCAGGATGTTGTTCTCCTCGAGGTAGCGGGTCAGTTGTTTGTTGACGATTTTCTCGGTGACCTTCGCGGGGAACGGGAGCAGAGAGATGGGTCGGAAGTTCTTGAGGTCTTTGGGGTCTGCCTTGGGTTTCTTGAGTAAGGCGGTGATCTCGGCGTCCTTCCAGCTTTCCGGGAAGGTTGCTGTCTCGAAGGAGATGTTGATTATTTTCCGGAGATGGGGCACGATGGCTGTACTGGCTTTGTTGAAGATGTGGTGAGGGCACGGGTCTAGCGGTGAACCGGAGTGGATGGTGTTCATGATCTCGCTGGTGTCCTCGTCGTTGATGTTGGTCCAGGAGAGCAGGCGGTTGGTGGTTGTGGGGGCAGTGGTCTCGGTGGTTGCCGGGGCGGTCGTGGTGTTGAAGCTGTCGTGGATGTCGGCGATTTTGCGGTGGAAGAAGGTGGCCAGTGAGTCGCACAGGTCTCGCGACGGCTGGATGTCGTTGGTGTTGGAGCTGGGGTTGGAGAGTTCCTTCACGATGTTGAAGAGCTCTTTGCTGTTGTGTGCGTTGTTGTCTAGGCTCTTTGAGTGAGGCCCTTTTGGCGGATCTGATGAGGTGATGGTGACTGCGGGTGGCGCTCTTGTGGGCGGCGTAGCTGTCCGCTGTCCGTTCGTGGAGCCAGATCTTCTCCAGTTTTCGGCATGTTCGTTTGGAGGCCTGGAGGTCTTCGGTGAACCAGGTGGCTTTCTTGCTGGTGTGGCTGTTGGGCGGATTCTTGAGCGGGGCGAGGGTGTTGGCGCAGTCGATCCACTGTCTGAGGTTGCGGGCGGCGGTGTCGGGGTCGGAGGGTTCGGCGGGTGGGCTCAGGGCGAGGGTTGTGGTTAGCTGGTCTTCCGTGACTCTGCTCCAGCAGCGGCGAGGCATTTGTTCGGTGCGGTGGTGCGTGGTGGGCTTCCTGTAGGTGAAGTGGATGCAGTGGTGGTCAGTCCCGTGGGGTTCGGAGGTGTGGTTGAAGGAGACGTGTGGGCTTGCGGAAAAGATGGAGTCGAGCGTGTGGCCGGCGGCGTGGGTGGGTGTAGTCACGAGCTGTCTGAGTCCGAGGGTGGCGAGGTTGTCGATCAGGGTGGTGGAGTTGGTGTCCTTGTTGTTCTCGAGGTGGAAGTTCAGGTCCCCGAGGAGGATGTAGTCCGTGGAGGCGATGGCGTGTGTGCTGACGAAGTCAGCGATGGAATCGCTGAACTGTGGTCGGGGTCCGGGGGTCTGTAGATGAGGGTTCCTCTGAGGGTGGTGTTGGGATCGGTGTGGATCTGGAAGTGCATGTGTTCGGCGGTGCTGAGGGTGTCGTCGGTGTTGGTTGAGACTCTGAGGGTGTTCCTGTGGACGATGGCGATGCCTCCTCCGACTCCGTTGGTGCGGTCCCTGCGGGTGATCTTGTATCCGTCCGGGATGGCAATGGCGATGTCGGGGGCTGAAGCGGGATTCAGCCAGGTCTCCGTCAGGAATGCGACGTCTGGGGAGGTTGAGTCGAGAAGGTCCCAGAGTTCGATGGCGTGCTTGCGGGCGGAGCGGGTGTTGAGGAGGATGCATCTGAGGTAGTTGGGTTCTTTCCTGGGCGGTGGTTTGGCGGGCGGGTGCTGGCGAAGCTGCAGTTCCGGCAGTTGAAGGGCCCTTGGGTGCGCTTCGGGGTGGCCTGGTAGCAGGCGTGATCTTTTCCGGGGTTGAGTGCGTGGAGGGTGCTGGGCGTCGTATCGGGCGTCTGTTGATGTGGCGGGCGCGGGGATGCCCGGACCAGGGGGTCTGGCGCTGGGCGCGGTCACGGCGCGGACGGGCGCAGACGGGCTTGCCTTAGGCGCGCCTTTGGCGCGCCAGCGGCGCGCCCGCTGCGCACGTCCGCTGCGCGGCCGCACAGCGGCCGCCATAAATGGGGAGGTGGGAGGGAGGAGCAGGGAATGGGGCAGGGAATGGGGCAGCGAATGGGCAGTGAGGGGGCGGGGCCGCAGGGGCGCAGCGGCGGGAAACAGGCACAGAAGGGAAAACGAGCACAATCAGGGCATCAAGGGGGCACAGAAAGGAAAAAAAACGAGCACAATCAGGGGCAGCAAGGGGGCACAGAAAGGAAAAAACTAGCACAATGAGGGGCAGCAAGGGGGCACAGAAAGGAAAAAACTAGCACAATGAGGGGCAGCAAGGGAGCACAGAAAGGAAAAACGAGCACAATCAGGGGCAGCAAGGGGGGCACAGAAAGGAAAAAACGAGCACAATCAGGGGCAGCAAGGGGGGCACAGAAAGGAAAAAACGAGCACAATCAGGGGCAGCAAGGGGGCACAGAAAGGAAAAACGAGCACAATCAGGAGCAGCAAGGGGGGCACAGAAAGGAAAAAACGAGCACAATCAGGAGCAGCAAGGGGGCACAGAAAGGAAAAACGAGCACAATCAGGGGCAGCAAGGGGGCACAGAAAGGAAAAAACGAGGCACAATCAGGGGCAGCAAGGGGGCACAGAAAGGAAAAACGAGCACAATCAGGGGCAGCAAGGGGGCACAGAAAGGAAAAAGCGAGCACAATCAGGGGCAGCAAGGGGGGCACAGAAAGGAAAAAACGAGCACAATCAGGGGCAGCAAGGGGGGCACAGAAAGGAAAACGAGCACAATCAGGGGCAGCAGCAGGGCACACAGACGGAGCTGTGTGGATATAGGGTACCAATCTTCCCACGCCCACTAATTGTCTCTAATAAGTTATTTTTCTGAGATAAAAATCCTACATTTGTCTTTTTTAACAGATAGTCCCGGATTTGCAGATATTTAAAAAAAAGTCCGCTTTAGACAGATCAAATTCAAAGACCAACGAGGAGTAAGACCATATACCATTTTTGTCCACTAAGTCTCCCAGAGTGAGAACACCCTTCCGTCTCCATCTAGCCATTATGGTGTCCCAAAAAAATGGATGGCAGTAGTGCTGACGATACGGTGGGTGTATAAAATGTAATCCTCCCTATCTGCATATACCGTCGCACATGGAGCCATAACTTATAGGCGGCGCGCAGCACCTTAAAGCGTGTTTTCTTGTAATAACTAGGCTCTAAATTTAAAAAGAAACCCCTCTCCGCCTCAAAGCCTAGAAGCATTTGAAAAATATGAGGAAGCTCCGCTACTACAGCTTCCCCTTCAATAATATTCCCATATGCTGAAGTAAACATGCCCAATAATAAAAAGTGAAATTGAGTACTGACCAGCCCCTCGGGATCGTGGTAGATTTAAATATTTCATTGCTCGGCGAGGTTTACCTTGAGCCCACATAAAACTGCTACATATAGACTGTAGTTTTTAAAGCTGCTTTTTGAGAAGTTCCAGGGGTACAGACCTAAAATAATATAGAACTTTGGGAGAATATTCATTTTTAAAACATTACACCTACCCACCATTGAAAGGTGTAGACCTTCTATCCTATCAAGCTCCTTTTTGATTTTACGGACCATGGGGTCCCAGTTGGAGAGTACCATTTTATCCAAAGACGCATTGACGCGAATCCCCAAGTAGGTTGCCTCTTCAGTAACCCTACAATCAGTAAATAGAGCTTGCTTTGTACAAATTATGTGTGTCTTGGCTGTATTCAATTTATAGCCAGAGTTTTGCCCAAATAAAGTTGCTAACCGCTCGATCTACACCACGGCCTTTGCTGGATCCGGTGAAACTACAGGATCATCATCAGCGTATGCTAGTTTTTAGGTCTCGCCTAGCGTTGCAGCGCGAATGCGCTTCCATCGCTTTGCGAGGCATGCAGTATATACTGTAGCATGGAAGCTTCGTGGAAGCTCCGCCCACTCTCTGCCCATTGGCTTTTGTCTTAAATGCTGCCTTCCGATTGGTTTAAGGCTTGTTAGTCCCTCCTCATTCGTCATTTGTATCCTTCCACGGCTACCGGCCACTTTACTTCCAACAGTATTTTTCTTCCCCTGCCTTACCCCCTCCCGCAGTCGTTGACTTCTCAGACCACACCAGCCCACCCCTCACTCCCGTTCGTGCCTTCCTCCCACCCGCACTTCCAATTCTAATGCGATAGGTCTTGTGTAAATGCGAGTCTTATTGCATTTTCAATGCTTGCTTAAAATAGTCCTTTCTGTGACGTACGAGGCGGATTGGATATCCCGGCATGCCTCTGTTCGCACTTGCGTCTCGCTGGTTTTTTAAAGAGCTTGTTTAATACGGTGCCGTGTTTACACACATGTACTCCGGGGCTGCTCGGGGCAGGAACTGGGCGCAGGCACTGGATCCGTGGGACTCGTGGTGGCCACACTGGGGTAAATACACAGAACTTTACTGCCCATCGCTAAAGTTCTGCTTTATACCGAGTTTTTGACCGCTTTTCGACCATCGTTGGTGCTTTAAAGGGAAATTTAGAAGTGCAGTAAAGTACTCACTATTTAGAGTACATGTTTGTTCCTAGTAAAGTACCGGTACTCTCACATTTAATGTGGAAGAGATCATCCGAACCCCAAAGAAACTGCAGACCGGTGCAGCAAGCCGGGCAGGCTCACTCGTGCAGCGTGGACAATTGTACAGCACCCGTGGGAGGCAGCGAGCTGGCCCAGTAAATAGACCCCTCGGCAGGCCCCAGGAAGGAAAGAGCTATCCCAGTCGGTGTTCGCGCCGCCGCCTCTCTCTTCAGGCTTTTAGATGCTGCGCGAACCGTGGAAACGATAAAGGGAAATGCCAGTTGCGGCTAAAGCAGGTCAGCCCCTCAGCTAATGAGTAGGACCACAAATGCGGCCTTCGAGACTTACGGAGTGACAGCTATGCCCTTGGTCTGGTAAGTAACTTCCGTTCAGTCACACAAATGCATGACTGCTTGGAAAACATTGGGGACAAAATAATATTTTTAATATGTGGAAGTGAAGGGCGGGGGTAGGTCGCTCCCCCCGACACACAGCTCCGCCTGTGTTGTCCGCCCGCTGCTGCTGGTAAGAACGCCCTTCCCTTTTTCCTTCTGTACCCCCGTTGCCCCATTTGTACTGTGCCCGCATTTGTCTGTTTTCTCGCCCCTTTTTTTCCTTCTGTACCCCCGTTGCCCCATTTGTACTGTGCCCGCATTTGTCTGTTTTCTCGCCCCTTTTTTTCCTTCTGTACCCCCGTTGCCCCATTTGTACTGTGCCCGCATTTGTCTGTTTTCTCGCCCCTTTTTTTCCTTCTGTACCCCCGTTGCCTCTCGCCATTCCCGCCGCTGCGTCCCGCCCCCTGACTGCCCATTCGCTGCCCCTGCCTCCCGCCTCCCAGCTGCTCCTCCCTCCCACCTCCCCATAAATGGCGGCCGCTGCGCGTGAGGAGAGCGACCCTTGACCTTGCCAGGTAGGTCGCTCCCCCGCCACACAGCTCCGCCTGTGTTGTCCGCCCGCTGCTGCTGGTAAGAACGCCCTTCCCTTTTTCCTTCTGTACCCCGTTGCCCCATTTGTACTGTGCCCGCATTTGTCTGTTTTCTCGCCCCTTTTTTCCTTCTGTACCCCCGTTGCCCCATTTGTACTGTGCCCGCATTTGTCTGTTTTCTCGCCCCTTTTTTCCTTCTGTACCCCCGTTGCCCCATTTGTACTGTGCCCGCATTTGTCTGTTTTCTCGCCCCTTTTTTCCTTCTGTACCCCCGTTGCCCCATTTGTACTGTGCCCGCATTTGTCTGTTTTCTCGCCCCTTTTTTCCTTCTGTACCCCGTTGCCCCATTTGTACTGTGCCCGCATTTGTCTGTTTTCTCACCCCTTTTTTCCTTCTGTACCCCCGTTGCCCCATTTGTACTGTGCCCGCATTTGTCTGTTTTCTCGGCCCTTTTTTTCCTTCTGAACCCCCGTTGCCCCATTTGTACTGTGCCCGCATTTGTCTGTTTTCTCGCCCCTTTTTTTCCTTCTGTACCCCCGTTGCCCCATTTGTACTGCGCCCGCATTTGTCTGTTCTCTCGCCCCTTTTTTTCCTTCTGTACCCCCGTTGCCTCTCGCCATTCCCGCCGCTGCGTCCCCGCCCCCCTGACTGCCCATTCGCTGCCCCTGCCTCCCGCCTCCCAGCTGCTCCTCCCTCCCACCTCCCCATAAATGGCGGCCGCGCACTGGCGCGCCCGAAGGCGCGCCTAAGGCAAGCCCGTCTGCGCCCGTCCCGCGACTGGACCGCGCCAGCGCCAGAACCCCTGGCCCCCGCAGCAGCCAACCCACCCACCGGACCTACGACACCGCCACCCTCAACGCACTCAACACCGGTCGAATCCCCGGCTGCCACCGTGCCACCCCAGGACGCACCCACGGACCCTTCGCCTGCCAATCTTGCAAGTTCTCCTGCCTCCGGACCTGCACCGCACCCGCCACGCCGAGCACCAGCAGCAGCCACCTGAAGTGCATCCTGCTCAACACCCGCTCCGTCCACAGACACGCCGTGGAACTTTGGAACCTGCTCGACTCCACATCACCAGACGTCGCTTTCCTCACGGAAACATGGATGAACGCCTCCTCAGCGCCCGACATCGCCATCGCCATCCCGGACGGATACAAGATCACCCGAAAGGACCGCGCCAACCAGACCGGAGGAGGCATCGCCATCGTCCACAAGAACACCATCCGCATTACGACCAACTCCGACGACACCTTCACAGCCGGCGAACACCTGCACTTCCAGATACACACCGACCCCAAGACCACCCTCAGAGGCACCCTCATCTACAGACCCCCAGGACCACGCACACAATTCAGCGAAGACATCGCCGACCTCATCAGCCCGCACGCCCTCCTCTCGGCCGACTACATCCTCCTTGGGGACCTCAACTTCCACCTAGAGAACAACAACGATCGCAACACCACCACCCTGCTGGACAACCTCGCCAACCTCGGACTCAAGCAACTGGTGACCACCCCCACACACCACGCCGGCCACACGCTTGACCCCGTCTTCTCCTCCAGCAAGGACATCTCCTTCAGCCACACCACCCGGACTCCACTGGACAGACCACAGCTGCGTCCACTTCAGCTTCAGCAGGACCACCACGCACCACCACCCGCAACAGCTCCCGCGCAGAAGCTGGAACAAGATCACCACCGACCAACTCACCACATCCCTGAGCCAGAACCCTCCCGCCAGCTCAACGAACCCCAACCAAGCCGCCAGCAACCTCACAAGATGGATCACCAACTGCGCTGACATCCTCGCCCCATTGAAGACCCCCCCAATCAGACCCGGCAACAAGAAAGCACCCTGGTTCACCGACGAACTCAAGAAATCCAAGAAGAACTGCCGGGCCCTCGAGAAAGCATGGCGCAGAGACCCGACTGCAGACAACATGACCACCCTCAAACACGCCACCTGAAAACACCACCAGCTGATCCACACCACCAAGAAAACCGCATTCAAGGAACGACTGGACAACAACGCCCACAACAGCAAGGAACTCTTCATCATCGTCAAAGAGCTCTCGAACCCCAGCGCCGGAAACAACGACATCACCCCCTCGCAAGACCTCTGCAACTCGCTCGCCTCGTTCTTCCACAGCAAGATCGCAGACATACACAACAGTTTCAGCACACAGCCGACGTGCCCTACAACCGTTCCAACGTCCCCACCTCCACCCTCCGAGCCTGGACCCCGATCAACACCGAAGACACTATCCGCACGATGAACTCCATCCACTCCGGATCACCAACCGACCCCTGCCCTCACCACATCTTCAACAAGGCCGACGCCGTCATCGCACCCCACCTCCGGGACATCATCAACACCTCCTTCGACACCGCCACCTTCCCAGAGAGCTGGAAGCACGCCGAACTCTGCGCCCTACTGAAGAAACCGTCAGCGGACCCCACCGACCTCAAAAACTACCGCCCCATCTCGCTCCTTCCTTTTCCTGCCAAAGTCATCGAGAAGACCGTCAACAGACAACTGGCCGCCTTCATCGAGACGAATGGATCCCTCGACCACTCACAGTCCGGCTTCCGGGCCAACCACAACACCGAGACCGCCCTCATCGCAGCCACCGGCGACATCCGAGCCCTGCTCGACAACGGGGAAACAGCAGCCCTCATCCTCCTGGACCTCTCCGCAGCGTTCAACACAGTCTGCCACCGCACCCTAGTGCAACGCCTGAACAACGTCGGAATCCAAGAGAAGGCACTGGAGTGGATCATCTCCTTCCTCGCCGGAAGAACCCAGAGAGTCCGCCTCCCCCCGTTCCAGTTCCGAGGCCACCGAAGTCATCTGCGGCGTACCACAAGGATCATCACTCAGCCCCACCCTCTTCAACGTCTACATGAGCCCCCTCGCAGCCATCGCACGCCAACACAACCTCAACATCATCTCCCTACGCCGACGACACCCAGCTGATCCTCTCCCTCACCAACGACCCCACAACCGCCAAAACCAACCTACATGAAGGACGTAGCCGAGTGGATGAGGAACAGCCGCCTGAAACTGAACTCAGATAAGACGGAAGTCCTCATCCTAGGATCATCACCCTCCGCCTGGGACGACTCCTGGTGGCCCCCTGCCCTGGGCAACGCACCCAAACCAACGGACCACGCACGCAACCTGGGCTTCATCCTGGACTCCTCCCTCTCAATGACCAGACAAGTCAACGCCGTCTCCTCGTCTTGCTTCAACATCCTACGCATGCTGCGGAAGATCTTCCGGTGGATCCCCACCGGAAACCAGGAAGAACGGTCACCCAGGCCTCGTCACCAGCCGACTGGACTACGGCAACTCCCTCTACGCCGGAACCACAGCCAAACTTCAGAAAAGACTCCAACGCATCCAGAACGCCTCAGCTCGACTCATCCTGGACATCCCCCGACACAGCCACATCGCCGGACACCTGAGAGACCTGCACTGGCTCCCCGTCAGCAAGAGAATCACGTTCCGACTCCTCACCCACGCACACAAAGCTCTCCACAACCAAGGCCCCAGATACCTCAACGAGCGTCTGACCTTCTACACTCCCACCCGCCAGCTACGATCGACCAACCACGCCCTCGCCGCCGTCCCCCGCATCCGAAGAGCCACAACGGGAGGAAGATCCTTCTCCTACCTGGCTGCCAAGACGTGGAACTCCCTACCCATCCACCTCCGCCTGACCCAAGACCACCTCTCCTTCAGGAAGCAACTCAAGACCTGGCTGTTCGAACAGTAGCGGACCCCCCTCCCCCTAGCGCCTTAAGACCCTCTGGGTGAGTAGATCGCTATACAAATGCTTGATTGATTGATTGAACATGATAATGTTCAGAATGCGTATGAATGTGCCCTTGTGTAATGCACCTGGTGCTCATGTAAAGCACTCCAAACCCTTTGGGTCAAGTTAGCGCTATATAAAACTGCAAAACAATTGTATATAGTTAGGTAATCCACTATAGCTGCCATGGTTCTACGGTCAGTGTGTGATGTTATGTTGGTTTGTATGTTGTTATGTCCCGATATGATCTGTGTTATCAGACCGACTGTGCTGCTGTGAGTAATCAAAGGTTTGTACTTTTTGCTGACATAGGATTTAAACACCGTCGTTTAGAGAATTCAAATAGGTGTAAAGTGTTGCACATGTTTATACCCCCTGGTGGTTGGGTTCTCGTTGACTGTAGTTTTAAAGGTAGAAAACGTTTGAATACCTTTCCCCTCAATTTCAGTATTGACGTCTAGTTTAACGGCTTTCAGAAGGTTCTTAAGAGCATGCTAGTTAGGCTGCTGAAACCTTCCTTTGACCATACGAAATCCTCCCATTTTAATCTTTCACAGTCTCTTGTGCTGTGCAAGTGCCTTTAACGTAGCACATTTTGTACGAGGTTTTTTATTGCTACAGGACACTTGACGGATTAATTTGCGCTTACAGTTGTGACAAAAATCATAGGAGGCATCTCCGGAGCATCAAACTAAACTGGTCGGGACTCGGTGGTGTAGTGATCCACATAAATCATGTGAACACTTTGAACGCCGCAAGTGCGGTTGTCATGGGGATATAAACACTTAAAAAGACTGACAGGGGCACAGAAAAGTGATGCTACTCTGGGCGCAAAGTGTCAGTTGCAGACTAGGAAGGGTGTGTAGTGGTGATCAGAGATATATGTAAACACGAGATGCATGGTAGTCCTGTGCAGGGCTATGCACATTGATATGATCAAGTTGGAGGAGTCGCATCCTTATTCTGTGGGAAATACACAGATCGCACGTTTTACATGGCATCGACAGACTGGATTAAATTGACTGGATAGGCCTTTCGGTCAGTCCGACTCCCCATTTGTGCAGAGTGTGTTGTTTTGTACAAGAAATGCCCAGGCGCATGTCTGTAGAGAGTGGCAACCATAGTGGTCTTGGCACTAAGGGTGTGAAGGAGCAAAAGGACGGGCAGGAGAGACCCTGTTTTCAGTGAATTATCAGACTGGATATAACTGTTTTTTCTGCACTTCTGTCTATGAATTTGACTGCAGCATAGCATTGGAGATGTTTTCCCGTTCATTGTTGGTATTTTAGTTTGCTTAAAACGCCCTCTTTGCGTTTTTTACATAGCTCAAGCAGGCTGTGTATCTGGATCAAAGATCTGGCAGATACTTTTGCACTGTTTATTTTAATTCCGGCAAGAAAGCTTTGTATAATTTTAATGGAAGTTTGTCCGGCCCAGCAGCCTTGCCTGATGCTAGAGAGCCAACAGCCTCCACAATCTCTTCTAGTGTTATAGGCTCTTCCAGATATTTCTGATCATCTAAACAAAGCATCTTTCTAAAAGGGATTGAGTTTTCTCCTGGCTGCTTGAATCCTCCTTATACAATTCCTCGTAAAAGTCCTAAAAACTTCAAGTATTTCTGTGGGTGACTCAACTAATCTCCCAGCTGAATCTTCAATTGCAGTAATTGCACATTTTACCTCCTTGTACCTAATTTTTTTTGCCAAGCATTTGCCTGTTACATCACCATATTCATAAAAATCCTTTCTAAAAAGATGATATTTCTTAGCGTTTTCTTTTGACCAAAGAGCGTTAATCCTAGCCTTACAGCAAGCTACCTCCGTTTGCACCTGGGTAATGTCAAGGTTCGCCTGCAAAGCTTGAATAAGCGCATACTCAGCATTCTGAAGGTCCGCATATAATTCCTGTGTGACCTGTCTCTGCTGTTTTTGAACATACAGTCCAAAACTCAAAATTTCCCCCCGGAGCCCTGACTTTAAAGCATCCCAAACCATGCCATGAGTGGTAGAATTGCGATTGATAGACAGAAATTGGTTTAGCAATTGTCGAATATGAGAAATAAATTGATTAAAAAGTAGTTTTCTATCAAATGAAAATGTCCCATGGCTCCGAATCAAGCCCTGCATTGCAAGGTTTGACAATGGGCTGTGATCTGAGGTGACCCTGGGGTACATTTGTATCTGCGCCTCTGCCAAATAATTTTTCGTTACGAAAAAATAATCTAGTCTAGCTAGTTTTTGATGCGGACAAGAATAATGTGTAAACCCCGGATCAGGGTATTTTAGTCTAGGCCATACGCCTACAGACCATGTTCATACAAAAGCTGCTGTAGGGCTTGGTAAACCTTGGGTTTCCGACTACCATATTTGTTACTAGCAGGACATTGAGTAACTTCCTCCAATTGAATATTAAAATCCCCGCACAGTATCAAAGAAGATGCCCAAGAGGCCAGTTCTATGTTTAAATATTCCAATATCTGAGACTCATCAAAGTTGGATCCATATACATAACATATTGTGAATTTTTTGTTACCGGATGAGCATTCAACTATTGCCCACCGCCCCCTTTTGTCCGCCAAAGTCCTGCCGCAGGATAGAATATTCGGCCTGGCAAGAATAGCCACACCTCTTATAGTGGTTCCTAGTAGTAAGCGCTATATAAATGCAATTACAATACAATACCATACAATGAGGGTTACGGCCCTTAATGTGTACTGTGCACAGTGGCGAGGGTTGTGGTTAGCTGGTCTTCCGTGACTCTGCTTCAGCAGCGGCGAGGCATTTGTTCGGTGCGGTGGTGCGTGGTGGGCTTCCTGTAGGTGAAGTGGATGCAGTGGTGGTCAGTCCCGTGGGGTTCGGAGGTGTGGTTGAAGGAGACGTGTGGGCTTGCGGAAAAGATGGAGTCGAGCGTGTGGCCGGCGGCGTGGGTGGGTGTAGTCACGAGCTGTCTGAGTCCGAGGGTGGCGGAGGTTGTCGATCAGGGTGGTGGAGTTGGTGTCCTTGTTGTTCTCGAGGTGGAAGTTCAGGTCCCGAGAGGATGTAGTCCGTGGAGGCGATGGCGTGTGTGCTGACGAAGTCAGCGATGGAATCGCTGAACTGTGGTCGGGGTCCGGGGGTCTGTAGATGAGGGTTCCTCTGAGGGTGGTGTTGGGATCGGTGTGGATCTGGAAGTGCATGTGTTCGGCGGTGCTGAGGGTGTCGTCGGTGTTGGTTGAGACTCTGAGGGTGTTCCTGTGGACGATGGCGATGCCTCCTCCGACTCCGTTGGTGCGGTCCCTGCGGGTGATCTTGTATCCGTCCGGGATGGCAATGGCGATGTCGGGGGCTGAAGCGGGATTCAGCCAGGTCTCCGTCAGGAATGCGACGTCTGGGGAGGTTGAGTCGAGAAGGTCCCAGAGTTCGATGGCGTGCTTGCGGGCGGAGCGGGTGTTGAGGAGGATGCATCTGAGGTAGTTGGGTTCTTTCCTGGGCGGTGGTTTGGCGGGCGGGTGCTGGCGAAGCTGCAGTTCCGGCAGTTGAAGGGCCCTTGGGTGCGCTTCGGGGTGGCCTGGTAGCAGGCGTGATCTTTTCCGGGGTTGAGTGCGTGGAGGGTGCTGGCGTCGTATCGGCGTCTGTTGATGTGGCGGGCGCGGGGATGCCCGGACCAGGGGTCTGGCGCTGGGCGCGGTCACGGCGCGGACGGGCGCAGACGGGCTTGCCTTAGGCGCGCCTTTGGCGCCGCCAGCGGCGCGCCCGCTGCGCGACGTCCGCTGCGCGGCCGCACAGCGGCCGCCATAAATGGGGAGGTGGGAGGGAGGAGCAGGGAATGGGGCAGGGAATGGGGCAGCGAATGGGCAGTGAGGGGCGGGGCCGCAGGCGCAGCTGCGGGAAACAGGCACAGAAGGGAAAACGAGCACAATCAGGGCATCAAGGGGGCACAGAAAGGAAAAAAAACGAGCACAATCAGGGGCAGCAAGGGGGGACAGAAAGGAAAAAACTAGCACAATGAGGGGCAGCAAGGGGGCACAGAAAGGAAAAAACTAGCACAATGAGGGGCAGCAAGGGAGCACAGAAAGGAAAAACGAGCACAATCAGGGGCAGCAAGGGGGCACAGAAAGGAAAAAAACGAGCACAATCAGGGGCAGCAAAGGGGGCACAGAAAGGAAAAAACGAGCACAATCAGGGGCAGCAAGGGGCACAGAAAGGAAAAACGAGCACAATCAGGGGCAGCAAGGGGGCACAGAAAGGAAAAAACGAGCACAATCAGGAGCAGCAAGGGGGCACAGAAAGGAAAAACGAGCACAATCAGGGGCAGCAAGGGGGGCACAGAAAGGAAAAACGAGCACAATCAGGGGCAGCAGCAGGGCACACAGACGGAGCTGTGTGGATATAGGGTACCAATCTTCCCACGCCCACTAATTGTCTCTAATAAGTTATTTTTCTGAGATAAAAATCCTACATTTGTCTTTTTTAACAGATAGTCCCGGATTTGCAGATATTTAAAAAAAAGTCCGCTTTAGACAGATCAAATTCAAAGACCAACGAGAGTAAGACCATATACCATTTTTGTCCACTAAGTCTCCCAGAGTGAGAACACCCTTCCGTCTCCATCTAGCCATTATGGTGTCCCAAAAAATGGATGGCAGTAGTGCTGACGATACGGTGGGTGTATAAAATGTAATCCTCCCTATCTGCATATACCGTCGCACATGGAGCCATAACTTATAGGCGGCGCGCAGCACTTAAAGCGTGTTTTCTTGTAATAACTAGGCTCTAAATTTAAAAAGAAACCCCTCTCCGCCTCAAAGCCTAGAAGCATTTGAAAAATATGAGGAAGCTCCGCTACTACAGCTTCCCCTTCAATAATATTCCCATATGCTGAAGTAAACATGCCCAATAATAAAAAGTGAAATTGAGTACTGACCAGCCCCCTCGGGATCGTGGTAGATTTAAATATTTCATTGCTCGGCGAGGTTTACCTTGAGCCCACATAAAACTGCTACATATAGACTGTAGTTTTTAAAGCTGCTTTTTGAGAAGTTCCAGGGGTACAGACCTAAAATAATATAGAACTTTGGGGAGAATATTCATTTTTAAAACATTACACCTACCCACCATTGAAAGGTGTAGACCTTCTATCCTATCAAGCTCCTTTTTGATTTTACGGACCATGGGGTCCCAGTTGGAGAGTACCATTTTATCCAAAGACGCATTGACGCGAATCCCCAAGTAGGTTGCCTCTTCAGTAACCCTACAATCAGTAAATAGAGCTTGCTTTGTACAAATTATGTGTGTCTTGGCTGTATTCAATTTATAGCCAGAGTTTTGCCCAAATAAAGTTGCTAACCACTCGATCTACACCACGGCCTTTGCTGGATCCGGTGAAACTACAGGATCATCATCAGCGTATGCTAGTTTTTAGGTCTCGCCTAGCGTTGCAGCGCGAATGCGCTTCCATCGCTTTGCGAGGCATGCAGTATATACTGTAGCATGGAAGCTTCGTGGAAGCTCCGCCCACTCTCTGCCCATTGGCTTTTGTCTTAAATGCTGCCTTCCGATTGGTTTAAGGCTTGTTAGTCCCTCCTCATTCGTCATTTGTATCCTTCCACGGCTACCGGCCACTTTACTTCCAACAGTATTTTTCTTCCCCTGCCTTACCCCTCCCGCAGTCGTTGACTTCTCAGACCACACCAGCCCACCCTCACTCCCGTTCGTGCCTTCCTCCCACCCGCACTTCCAATTCTAATGCGATAGGTCTTGTGTAAATGCGAGTCTTATTGCATTTTCAATGCTTGCTTAAAATAGTCCTTTCTGTGACGTACGAGGCGGATTGGATATCCCGGCATGCCTCTGTTCGCACTTGCGTCTCGCTGGTTTTTTAAAGAGCTTGTTTAATACGGTGCCGTGTTTACACACATGTACTCCGGGGCTGCTCGGGGCAGGAACTGGGCGCAGGCACTGGATCCGTGGGACTCGTGGTGGCCACACTGGGGTAAATACACAGAACTTTACTGCCCATCGCTAAAGTTCTGCTTTATACCGAGTTTTTGACCGCTTTTCGACCATCGTTGGTGCTTTAAAGGGAAATTTAGAAGTGCAGTAAAGTACTCACTATTTAGAGTACATGTTTGTTCCTAGTAAAGTACCGGTACTCTCACATTTAATGTGGAAGAGATCATCCGAACCCCAAAGAAACTGCAGACCGGTGCAGCAAGCCGGGCAGGCTCACTCGTGCAGCGTGGACAATTGTACAGCACCCGTGGGAGGCAGCGAGCTGGCCCAGTAAATAGACCCCTCGGCAGGCCCCAGGAAGGAAAGAGCTATCCCAGTCGGTGTTCGCGCCGCCGCCTCTCTCTTCAGGCTTTTAGATGCTGCGCGAACCGTGGAAACGATAAAGGGAAATGCCAGTTGCGGCTTAAAGCAGGTCAGCCCCTCAGCTAATGAGTAAGGACCACAAATGCGGCCTTCGAGACTTACGGAGTGACAGCTATGCCCTTGGTCTGGTAAGTAACTTCCGTTCAGTCACACAAATGCATGACTGCTTGGAAAACATTGGGGACAAAATAATATTTTTAATATGTGGAAGTGAAGGGCGGGGGTAGGTCGCTCTCCCGCCACACAGCTCCGCCTGTGTTGTCCGCCCGCTGCTGCTGGTAAGAACGCCCTTCCCTTTTTCCTTCTGTACCCCCGTTGCCCCATTTGTACTGTGCCCGCATTTGTCTGTTTTCTCGCCCCTTTTTTTCCTTCTGTACCCCCGTTGCCCCATTTGTACTGTGCCCGCATTTGTCTGTTTTCTCGCCCTTTTTTTCCTTCTGTACCCCCATTGCCCCATTTGTACTGTGCCCGCATTTGTCTGTTTTCTCGCCCCTTTTTTCCTTCTGTACCCCCGTTGCCTCTCGCCATTCCCGCCGCTGCGTCCCCGCCCCCTGACTGCCCATTCGCTGCCCCTGCCTCCCGCCTCCCAGCTGCTCCTCCCTCCCACCTCCCCATAAATGGCGGCCGCTGCGCGGTGAGGGAGAGCGACCCTTGACCTTGCCAGGTAGGTCGCTCCCCCGCCACACAGCTCCGCCTGTGTTGTCCGCCCGCTGCTGCTGGTAAGAACGCCCTTCCCTTTTTCCTTCTGTACCCCCGTTGCCCCATTTGTACTGTGCCCGCATTTGTCTGTTTTCTCGCCCTTTTTTTCCTTCTGTACCCCCGTTGCCCCATTTGTACTGTGCCCGCATTTGTCTGTTTTCTCGCCCCTTTTTTCCTTCTGTACCCCGTTGCCCCATTTGTACTGTGCCCGCATTTGTCTGTTTTCTCGCCCCTTTTTTTCCTTCTGTACCCCCGTTGCCCCATTTGTACTGTGCCCGCATTTGTCTGTTTTCTCGCCCCTTTTTTTCCTTCTGTACCCCCGTTGCCCCATTTGTACTGTGCCCGCATTTGTCTGTTTTCTCACCCCTTTTTTTCCTTCTGTACCCCCGTTGCCCCATTTGTACTGTGCCCGCATTTGTCTGTTTTCTCGGCCCTTTTTTTCCTTCTGAACCCCGTTGCCCCATTTGTACTGTGCCCGCATTTGTCTGTTTTCTCGCCTCTTTTTTCCTTCTGTACCCCGTTGCCCCATTTGTACTGCGCCCGCATTTGTCTGTTCTCTCGCCCCTTTTTTCCTTCTGTACCCCCGTTGCCTCTCGCCATTCCCGCCGCTGCGTCCCCGCCCCCTGACTGCCCATTCGCTGCCCCTGCCTCCCGCCTCCCAGCTGCTCCTCCTCCCACCTCCCCATAAATGGCGGCCGCGCCGCTGGCGCGCCGAAGGCGCGCCTAAGGCAAGCCCGTCTGCGCCCGTCCGCGACTGGACCGCGCCCAGCGCCAGAACCCCTGGCCCCCGCAGCAGCCAACCCACCCACCGGACCTACGACACCGCCACCCTCAACGCACTCAACACCGGTCGAATCCCCGGCTGCCACCGTGCCACCCCAGGACGCACCCACGGACCCTTCGCCTGCCAATCTTGCAAGTTCTCCTGCCTCCGGACCTGCACCGCACCCGCCACGCCGAGCACCAGCAGCAACCACCTGAGGTGCATCCTGCTCAACACCCGCTCCGTCCACAGACACGCCGTGGAACTTTGGAACCTGCTCGACTCCACATCACCAGACGTCGCTTCCTCACGGAAACATGGATGAACGCCTCCTCAGCGCCCGACATCGCCATCGCCATCCCGGACGGATACAAGATCACCCGAAAGGACCGCGCCAACCAGACCGGAGGAGGCATCGCCATCGTCCACAAGAACACCATCCGCATTACGACCAACTCCGACGACACCTTCACAGCCGGCGAACACCTGCACTTCCAGATACACACCGACCCCAAGACCACCCTCAGAGGCACCCTCATCTACAGACCCCCAGGACCACGCACACAATTCAGCGAAGACATCGCCGACCTCATCAGCCCGCACGCCCTCCTCTCGGCCGACTACATCCTCCTTGGGGACCTCAACTTCCACCTAGAGAACAACAACGATCGCAACACCACCACCCTGCTGGACAACCTCGCCAACCTCGGACTCAAGCAACTGGTGACCACCCCCACACACCACGCCGGCCACACGCTTGACCCCGTCTTCTCCTCCAGCAAGGACATCTCCTTCAGCCACACCACCGGACTCCACTGGACAGACCACAGCTGCGTCCACTTCAGCTTCAGCAGGACCACCACGCACCACCACCCGCAACAGCTCCCGCGCAGAAGCTGGAACAAGATCACCACCGACCAACTCACCACATCCCTGAGCCAGAACCCTCCCGCCAGCTCAACGAACCCCAACCAAGCCGCCAGCAACCTCACAAGATGGATCACCAACTGCGCTGACATCCTCGCCCCATTGAAGACCCCCCAATCAGACCCGGCAACAAGAAAGCACCCTGGTTCACCGACGAACTCAAGAAATCCAAGAAGAACTGCCGGGCCCTCGAGAAAGCATGGCGCAGAGACCCGACTGCAGACAACATGACCACCCTCAAACACGCCACCTGAAAACACCACCAGCTGATCCACACCACCAAGAAAACCGCATTCAAGGAACGACTGGACAACAACGCCCACAACAGCAAGGAACTCTTCATCATCGTCAAAGAGCTCTCGAACCCCAGCGCCGGAAACAACGACATCACCCCCTCGCAAGACCTCTGCAACTCGCTCGCCTCGTTCTTCCACAGCAAGATCGCAGACATACACAACAGTTTCAGCACACAGCCGACGTACCCTACAACCGTTCCAACGCCCCCACCTCCACCCTCCGAGCCTGGACCCCGATCAACACCGAAGACACTATCCGCACGATGAACTCCATCCACTCCGGATCACCAACCGACCCCTGCCCTCACCACATCTTCAACAAGGCCGACGCCGTCATCGCACCCCACCTCCGGGACATCATCAACACCTCCTTCGACACCGCCACCTTCCCAGAGAGCTGGAAGCACGCCGAACTCTGCGCCCTACTGAAGAAACCGTCAGCGGACCCCACCGACCTCAAAAACTACCGCCCCATCTCGCTCCTTCCTTTTCCTGCCAAAGTCATCGAGAAGACCGTCAACAGACAACTGGCCGCCTTCATCGAGACGAATGGATCCCTCGACCACTCACAGTCCGGCTTCCGGGCCAACCACAGCACCGAGACCGCCCTCATCGCAGCCACCGACGACATCCGAGCCCTGCTCGACAACGGGGAAACAGCAGCCCTCATCCTCCTGGACCTCTCCGCAGCGTTCAACACAGTCTGCCACCGCACCCTAGTGCAACGCCTGAACAACGCCGGAATCCAAGAGAAGGCACTGGAGTGGATCATCTCCTTCCTCGCCGGAAGAACCCAGAGAGTCCGCCTCCCCCGTTCAGTTCCGAGGCCACCGAAGTCATCTGCGGCGTACCACAAGGATCATCACTCAGCCCCACCCTCTTCAACGCCTACATGAGCCCCCTCGCAGCCATCGCACGCCAACACAACCTCAACATCATCTCCTACGCCGACGACACCCAGCTGATCCTCTCCCTCACCAACGACCCCACAACCGCCAAAACCAACCTACATGAAGGACGTAGCCGAGTGGATGAGGAACAGCCGCCTGAAACTGAACTCAGATAAGACGGAAGTCCTCATCCTAGGATCATCACCCTCCGCCTGGGACGACTCCTGGTGGCCCCCTGCCCTGGGCAACGCACCCAAACCAACGGACCACGCACGCAACCTGGGCTTCATCCTGGACTCCTCCCTCTCAATGACCAGACAAGTCAACGCCGTCTCCTCGTCTTGCTTCAACATCCTACGCATGCTGCGGAAGATCTTCCGGTGGATCCCCACCGAAACCAGGAAGACGGTCACCCAGGCCCTCGTCACCAGCCGACTGGACTACGGCAACTCCTCTACGCCGGAACCACAGCCAAACTTCAGAAAAGACTCCAACGCATCCAGAACGCCTCAGCTCGACTCATCCTGGACATCCCCCGACACAGCCACATCGCCGGACACCTGAGAGACCTGCACTGGCTCCCCGTCAGCAAGAGAATCACGTTCCGACTCCTCACCCACGCACACAAAGCTCTCCACAACCAAGGCCCCAGATACCTCAACGAGCGTCTGACCTTCTACACTCCCACCCGCCAGCTACGATCGACCAACCACGCCCTCGCCGCCGTCCCCGCATCCGAAGAGCCACAACGGGAGGAAGATCCTTCTCCTACCTGGCTGCCAAGACGTGGAACTCCCTACCCATCCACCTCCGCCTGACCCAAGACCACCTCTCCTTCAGGAAGCAACTCAAGACCTGGCTGTTCGAACAGTAGCGGACCCCCTCCCCTAGCGCCTTAAGACCCTCTGGGTGAGTAGATCGCTATACAAATGCTTGATTGATTGATTGAACATGATAATGTTCAGAATGCGTATGAATGTGCCCTTGTGTAATGCACCTGGTGCTCATGTAAAGCACTCCAAACCCTTTGGGTCAAGTTAGCGCTATATAAAACTGCAAAACAATTGTATATAGTTAGGTAATCCACTATAGCTGCCATGGTTCTACGGTCAGTGTGTGATGTTATGTTGGTTTGTATGTTGTTATGTCCCGATATGATCTGTGTTATCAGACCGACTGTGCTGCTGTGAGTAATCAAAGGTTTGTACTTTTTGCTGACATAGGATTTAAACACCGTCGTTTAGAGAATTCAAATAGGTGTAAAGTGTTGCACATGTTTATACCCCCTGGTGGTTGGGTTCTCGTTGACTGTAGTTTTAAAGGTAGAAAACGTTTGAATACCTTTCCCCTCAATTTCAGTATTGACGTCTCAGTTTAACGGCTTTCAGAAGGTTCTTAAGAGCATGCTAGTTAGGCTGCTGAAACCTTCCTTTGACCATACGAAATCCTCCCATTTTAATCTTTCACAGTCTCTTGTGCTGTGCAAGTGCCTTTAACGTAGCACATTTTGTACGAGGTTTTTTATTGCTACAGGACACTTGGACGGATTAATTTGCGCTTACAGTTGTGACAAAAATCATAGGAGGCATCTCCGGAGCATCAAACTAAACTGGTCGGGACTCGGTGGTGTAGTGATCCACATAAATCATGTGAACACTTTGAACGCCGCAAGTGCGGTTGTCATGGGGATATAAACACTTAAAAAGACTGACAGGGGCACAGAAAAGTGATGCTACTCTGGGCGCAAAGTGTCAGTTGCAGACTAGGAAGGGTGTGTAGTGGTGATCAGAGATATATGTAAACACGAGATGCATGGTAGTCCTGTGCAGGGCTATGCACATTGATATGATCAAGTTGGAGGAGTCGCATCCTTATTCTGTGGGAAATACACAGATCGCACGTTTTACATGGCATCGACAGACTGGATTAAATTGACTGGATAGGCCTTTCGGTCAGTCCGACTCCCCATTTGTGCAGAGTGTGTTGTTTTGTACAAGAAATGCCCAGGCGCATGTCTGTAGAGAGTGGCAACCATAGTGGTCTTGGCACTAAGGGTGTGAAGGAGCAAAAGGACGGGCAGGAGAGACCCTGTTTTCAGTGAATTATCAGACTGGATATAACTGTTTTTTCTGCACTTCTGTCTATGAATTTGACTGCAGCATAGCATTGGAGATGTTTTCCCGTTCATTGTTGGTATTTTAGTTTGCTTAAAACGCCCTCTTTGCGTTTTTTTACATAGCTCAAGCAGGCTGTGTATCTGGATCAAAGATCTGGCAGATACTTTTGCACTGTTTATTTTAATTCCGGCAAGAAAGCTTTGTATAATTTTAATGGAAGTTTGTCCGGCCCAGCAGCCTTGCCTGATGCTAGAGAGCCAACAGCCTCCACAATCTCTTCTAGTGTTATAGGCTCTTCCAGATATTTCTGATCATCTAAACAAAGCATCTTTCTAAAAGGGATTGAGTTTTCTCCTGGCTGCTTGAATCCTCCTTATACAATTCCTCGTAAAAGTCCTAAAAACTTCAAGTATTTCTGTGGGTGACTCAACTAATCTCCCAGCTGAATCTTCAATTGCAGTAATTGCACATTTTACCTCCTTGTACCTAATTTTTTTGCCAAGCATTTGCCTGTTACATCACCATATTCATAAAAATCCTTTCTAAAAAGATGATATTTCTTAGCGTTTCTTTTGACCAAAGAGCGTTAATCCTAGCCTTACAGCAAGCTACCTCCGTTTGCACCTGGGTAATGTCAAGGTTCGCCTGCAAAGCTTGAATAAGCGCATACTCAGCATTCTGAAGGTCCGCATATAATTCCTGTGTGACCTGTCTCTGCTGTTTTTGAACATACAGTCCAAAACTCAAAATTTCCCCGGAGCCCTGACTTTAAAGCATCCCAAACCATGCCATGAGTGGTAGAATTGCGATTGATAGACAGAAATTGGTTTAGCAATTGTCGAATATGAGAAATAAATTGATTAAAAAGTAGTTTTCTATCAAATGAAAATGTCCCATGGCTCCGAATCAAGCCCTGCATTGCAAGGTTTGACAATGGGCTGTGATCTGAGGTGACCCTGGGGTACATTTGTATCTGCGCTCTGCCAAATAATTTTTCGTTACTGAAAAATAATCTAGTCTAGCTAGTTTTTGATGCGGACAAGAATAATGTGTAAACCCCGGATCAGGGTATTTTAGTCTAGGCCATACGCCTACAGACCATGTTCATACAAAAGCTGCTGTAGGGCTTGGTAAACCTTGGGTTTCCGACTACCATATTTGTTACTAGCAGGACATTGAGTAACTTCCTCCAATTGAATATTAAAATCCCCGCACAGTATCAAAGAAGATGCCCAAGAGGCCAGTTCTATGTTTAAATATTCCAATATCTGAGACTCATCAAAGTTGGATCCATATACATAACATATTGTGAATTTTTTGTTACCGGATGAGCATTCAACTATTGCCCACCGCCCCCTTTTGTCCGCCAAAGTCCTGCCGCAGGATAGAATATTCGGCCTGGCAAGAATAGCCACACCTCTTATAGTGGTTCCTAGTAGTAAGCGCTATATAAATGCAATTACAATACAATACCATACAATGAGGGTTACGGCCCTTAATGTGTACTGTGCACAGTGGGCCTTTTGGCTATCTATTTGTGAATGGGCTCCCAATTTTTAGCAGGCTAATGCCTGATTTTTGTTGTATTGATCTCCTTGCGATTAAGCGCAAGAGAGAGATACAGTAACAAAAAAAAAACAAAGCACTTTCGGACTCCAACCACTAGATGGCGGAATATGCACAGTTTGTGAATCTAGAAGAGTTTAGGCTGCAAAACTATTTTTACAGGCAAGTAATATTTTCGATTTTTCAACTGTGCCGCCCCTTAATGTGATTCTTCACCATCTTCGACAACCCAGTCTTGGCCATTACTCCTTTTGCATCAGGACCTCGCATGATTCATTCCTTCTACGAATCCAGCAGACGGTGGACCATACCTTGAAGACTGTTGAGGTTCCCATTACCATTTTTTTGGGGCTGTCCCTGTGTTCCTTTCGTCCTGAGGAAGACCCTCCGTGACTACTAGCAATTTGCACACATTTGGGTCGAAACGTCGACGCGCTTGCCATAATCATGACCCTATTCTCTCTGCTCCACGCCAAAAGGAAACTCAAATCCCAAGCGGTGTAGAGATTTATGTACCCAGGGATGAATGTCATCTGAATGATCATTTTCAACCAGATATCACTGTATATATCTTGTTCACAACCAGCACTTTTTTGCACCTTGTCACCCTAGCACTTTCGCCGTTTTGTTTATTACTTGTGGCAGCCTCATAGTGTCATCTACACACTATAAAATGTAAAAAAGAAAAAAGTGAAGAAAAAAAATTGTTTCAATATATCCCTTTGATTTACTCAAGATTGGTGTGTTCCTTTGTTTTCCTTTTTTGCCATTTAACAGCAATGACACAAATGATTGAATAAGTGTTTAGCTTTTCTTAATGTTCTTTATTTAGGAAAAGCAATTTTCTAACCGACAGAACCAACATTATTCCATATCTTCACACCCAGGTTCTGAGGGGCTCTGGGTTATCCCATTATACTAGATGTAAAGTATGATGGCAATTGGTTTCTCCATGATTAGCAAATTTGATTTACTAATAAGTCCCTAGTATAGAGCACCAGGTGTACCCAGGGCCTGTAAATCAAATGCTACTAATGGGCTTGCAGCACTGATTGTGCCACCCACTTCAGCAGCCCTGCAAACATGTCTCAGGCCTGCTACTGCAGGGCGTGAGTGAGCAGTTTTAACCGCTTGGCTGCAGCAGGAATTCCAGCCAGGTGCTGGACATTCCAATCGCGGGCGTGGTCATGACGAGCTGAGCTCGTCATGAGCACACCGCCAGCGTGACACATGACAAGCTGAGCTCGTCATGAGCATGGAACGGGTTAAACTGCCATGTCAACTTGGCAAGCGACCCCACTTGCCAGGCCCAAACCTTCCCTTTTATTACATGTAAGGCACCCCTAAGGTAGGCCCTAGGCAGCCCCAAGGGCAGGGTGTAGTGTATTTGAAAGGTAGGACATGTACTTTTGTGTTTAACATGGCCTGGGATTGAAAAACTGCTAAATTCGTTTTTCACTACAGCAAGGCCTATCTCTCCCATAGGTTAACATTAGGATTGCCTTGAAACATTCTTTCAAGTGTAATTGCCCATTGAGAGCAGATAGAAAATTAGAGTTTGGTGTCTTCTCCAACTCCACTTCAACTTTGACCGTCTGGCCATCCTAGCCGAGTCGTGCTGACCGTGCCAGACTGATCGCATTGTCCTTTTCTTTGGGACTGACTGCAACCAAGAAGACTGTCTGCTCCTGATCTCGCCGCTGCACCATCAGTGTCCGTGCTCCATACAGGTTACATCCTGGGCCTGTGGACATATAAAGACATGCAAAGGAATCTAGCTTGGAGTGAAGGACTCAATCCCCTGCATTCGCAGGCACCGTAACAAGATCGACCGGTCTGCCGAACCTGAGCTTCCCCAGATCCACCGAAGGCTCAGCAACACAGGTGGTGGTTCTGCATCCCCTCGAGGCCGGAGTTGTCCTCCCATCGAGTTGAGGCCAGCATCCCTCGTAGAACGCCCTGCAACCAAACCCCTGTGCACTGTGTCATTGCATTTGCTTCATCGCGTGGTTACCGCGACCAACTCGTATCAACCGAGTCGAACGCATCGAAAAGGATCTGTCGACGGGTCTGTTCCCGCTATAACTGACCCGTGCCGACGGAGGTTGGTTGGACAGATGGACTCCTGTCGTCTACAGCATCCTGGTGGCTCGGGCTGAGCTACCTAATCGGTGTACCCGTACCTGAAGCCTCTTCATCAATTGACCTGCTTCACTGAACTTAAGTGGTTTTCGACTCCCGTGCCTTCTGGACGCCCCGGTGTGACAGACTGTCTCCTCTGTTTTCAGGTACTGTTTGACACGAACCCGTGTCTAGGTTCCAACAGACTCTTTCATCCTTTTTAAACAGCGGTCTCGTCCTGAAGTCCTCCATTGGGCTTGACAGTGGTTGTAGGTATCCTGATCCCGAAGGTATCCACGGGTGGGGTAGCTCTCCAACCTTCTGTCTTCCATAGGGTGTCCGCAGGGTCCGCTGGGAAGGGTCCTTTTTTAGGTCTCGCCTACGCAGCGCGCATGCGCTGCTTAGGAGGAGACCTTTAGTAATCGATTCACTTTTTGGGCCAAAAACGTGCACGCATTGTATTGCTTTCAATGGCAACGCGTGCACGTTTGGCGATTCCCTTGCGGGAGCGAGCTTTGAAACCATCTGTTTGTAATTACAGATGGTTCCTGCTCGCTCCCGCAAGGGAAACAGGCGCAGGCCCCCTCCTCTCTCCCCTTCCACTCTCCTCGTCAAACTTGTTTTTTTTTGTTTTTTTACTCAGCGCAAGCGCTTGTTTTTATGATGTTACAATGCTTATTTAAAGTAAAGGGCAACAGTTGCGTGTGCAGAAAGTCGAACTCCATTTAAAGCAAATAAAGGTGGAGGCTGCACTTGCGAGAGAGTGGGGTTTTGTGTAATCACTTATGTTTTTTCGCTTGTATATTCTATTTTTCATTATGAAAAGTTAAGGTATTATAAGTAGTGCCTACCATATGCCTTGATTCTGAGGCCCGTCCCGCAGCAATGGGACCGCCCCAAGTGCGTTACCATTACAATGGGACCGCCCTAAGCCCTCACCAGGAGGCAGGCTTTCCAGAGTCCTATACGGTATTGGTTTCCTCCCACCGCATATCTCTTAGGGCCCTGCCTTCCCCACACGCCCCAAGTCTCACCCGAATGATGGCTGTAGCACAGCCCTCTCTCTCCAGATCCTCCCCCGAACAGCCCCAAAGCCGGCCCACCCGCTTCCCCTGGACACGCCCCCGGCGTGTTGGTGCTCGTTTCCTTGCAATGCTTTTACATACTGCCTCCGGCAAGCGGTCTCATGCTGCCGTCTGGACTCTGACCTCTTGGTGCTCATTCTCCAGCGGCTGCGGTGTGGTGAGGACAGCATGGGCCGCGTTCTGAATGCCATCGTGGCCGTGTGCCCGGGCATGGGTATCAGGAAGGACGTTAGTCTACCCTGGCCTATACTAAGGTGAGCAACGCCAGTGGCGCTTGGGTGAAAGGATGGTTAATGATCTTTGTTAAGATAGCGCCCTAGGCGAAATGAGATTTGGCTCTCATCTTCTCTCTCCCCGTGTTTTTCACTTTAAACCTTTTTGAAGCGCTGCAGCTAACAGGAGTTACACTTCTACTCGGTGCTTAACTTGCAAACAAAAACAGTTGGCTCAAGTTTTTATAAGGAGGTTGTGGCCCATTATTTCCACTTATGTTACCCACTTCCACCACTGGACCACCTTCGCCCTGCCCACCGTCTTCAGTGGTAGCAACAGTCCGGCTTGGAATCGTGAACAATGTGTGAACATAGTAAGTAGGTTCAAGTAAGGTGATATAACCCAGAAAAAAACTTTAAAAACAGCACCAGATGGTGAATGTTACAGAACAGTTGTCCGACAATAGGTCAATAAATTCAGAGGTTCTGAAAGGTTCTGTTTTATGTTTATTAAATGGAATTCCCAAATTATGCCATTTCTCCACATCATGTTATTTTTCCGTATGCTAAAAGAAAATCCTTTCAGGGGAGCAGCACGAATGAACAGAACACGAATGGCAGAGGTTTGCGACATTTATGATTTAGTACTTTTTTTTTAGCACTCTAATTTTTTGCACAAAATGTGTCCACACGTTTAAAAACAAGCATTTGCATAGTCAATAGGTCTCGCCTTGGTACCTTATAAGTGTTTAGCCATGCAACAGTTGAAGTTGTTGCACCAAGGATATTGTGCTGCATAACTGATTACTTATAAGGTCCCAAAAGCGAGACCTATTGGCTATGCCAATGCTTGTCTTTAACATTGCAACCACGACTTACCCATTGACTTGTATTGAGCCTGCGGTCGTGTTCCCACTCTGCACACGGCCTCCGTGGGGTTCCTGGTTACTTACCTAGGGTGGTTCCTTGGGTCCCCGGTACTTCTATGTCTTCTGGGTATAGTCTTGACTTGAGTCGTGGTTCGCATACCACTATTTTAGTATATTGTTTGGTCTCCCCCTGGAGACCACTGTGTATTTGTGCTTCTTACCTATTTCTACTTGCAAAGTATTGTGTGCATTGTGTATGTCTCCGTGGAGGGGATATTTGTACATGTTAGTGAGTGTCTTATAATAAATACATATTTTTATAAATACACTGTGTGGTTCTTTTTCACTTAATCTATATCAATAAGATTATATTCTGGTAAAACAAGCTGCTTTACACTTCTTCTGGACTAAGCCTGAAGGCTGCTCTCCACAGCTACCACTTAGAGAGCTTCTAAGGATGTCTAAGACCACTAAAATCACCATAAGGGTTGTCTGGATTAGTGCAGTGTGCTTCACTTACATAAGTGTGCACCATATACCAAGCCAGCTTCTCACACAACCCCACAGAGTTATTCTTATAGGTCCTCATCTGTAGTAAAAACCTTCCAGTCTGGGTTAAGATAGAAGCTACTATGTTGACGGGAAGGTCTTTAAATCCATCTTTTGGAAATCTGATGCCTTCTGTAAAATGGTTCGCAGTTGTAGTTCTACGATCTCAAAGCTCGAAACGAAAGTCCTAACCCAATGGTGGGAAAAGAATATATATATTTGAGGTGGCATTATTGTGATGGTGCATTGTGGGGGTACAGGGAGACGTTGCAACAGATCTCAAGAAGGAAGACTTCTTCAAAAGATAAACAACTTTCGAACATGTCCACTCAAAGATGGCAGGGGGATGCAGAGCATGTGATCTCCAGCAGCCCAGCTACATACCAATGTTTCTGGTTGATAGTCTACCCGCATATTCCAGACCTTGTGAATCCCCTGCAGACACCAGACTGCATTGGTAACGTCTTTCAATAGCTCCTCGGTGCTCACAGACATCACCAAGCAGGTCTTGGTCATCCTCTGGACATAACTGAGCCATATAAGGCATCATCGTACATGCTGTCAGTTCTCACTATTTTTTATGCACTCAGTGGGAGACATAAGAGTGATAAGACTGACAGAACGATGGCAGTCATCATACATGATGTCAGTCCATGAACTTAGTGGGGAACAGAAGAATGATAATGTCATGAGGCTACGCTTTGTCTTAGGCGCAGAAACACCACTGCACAGACGTAACGTCTACTGGTGCAAACTCTTTTGTATCCCATAAAAAACCCACCCCTATCCCGTGCATCCAGCACTGCCTAGTGTAGTGGTTAACAGTGTATAGGTAAAAACATCATGCGTGACACTCGTGTGGGTATTCAATATGTATCACTTGCGTTATTCACTATGTATCACTTGCTCTTTAATTTGTATCACCATTGCCTGTATGGCTATTCGTGTTTCAGACTCACGCGCTGAAAAGCGCATCCAGCAAAAGCGGTGACAAGACTCGCGCGCTGAGACGCACATGCAGGTAAAACATTTGCTTTGACTGCACGTTGCCTTGCGTAAGGACGCATGCGACGTGGCAGTCATTTGGGTGCGGTTCGGGTGTGGCAGGGCTATAAAAGCCACACCCGAGCTTCCAGAAGGCGCTTAGCCTTCAGTCTGCGGTCGAATCTTCGGCAGCTCTACTTACCCGAGTTTCCGGATTCCAGGATTCCGACTTTAGCATTCCGACTCCATGCTTCATCCGTGATGCCTGAAAAGAAAAAGAAAGCTAAGTGACTTTTCAATTCTTCTATGCATACGGCGCCCGTCGCAAGACAGCAGCGATTAAAGTGCTCACAAGAAGGACAATTTTTGGACACTCTTTTTGGCATTACCAAAAGACAACTTCAACGCACAGTTATGTGTTCTTAGTAAAAAAGGTTAATATTAGGAGACTGTAACATGTAAAAAGGTTTTCTATGTTTTTGGTGTATTTTCTATTTTAAGGGACAGAATTGAGTGATGGAGTAGAGAAAACAAGGAAGCATAACAAAAGGAGTAAGTGTATAAACGCAGAGGCAGGGTGTGTAAAGTTAGATAATAAAAAGTTGGCATCTTATGAATAGAGGAACTGAAGAACTAATATATATTTGTTTATTTTACAAGAAAGAAGAAGTCTTCAAACAACATCTTACGGACACATCTGATGTGACTCCACTTACAGGACAACAACCTTGATGACTACATTTACGATGACTTCATTCACCACACTACATCACCCAGGACGCTAAGACCATTCCTGTAATTCGCAGGTAGGACATTTACGCTTCTCAAATCACCTGATTGCTACATTAGGGACTGTAGAGATATAAAAATCCTGTTGGACGTATTCCTTAAAGTATTTCTTGTTGCCTCGCAGGTCGACAACAGGAATTCATCAGCGTCCGAGTCCGGCCCTCCTCCCTAGTTTCTATTTTGTAGCCATAGTGTTTGCACAAATCTCTGGTTATACTCTAGGGGTTCTGGGAGGTTGGCTCATAGCGTCTCTGCGAAACCCACCAAGCACCTTGCAGGTAAGAAACAACATCTTGCAGGTAAGGGTGATTGGTGACCTGACAGATAAGACTGACAGAACGATGATAGTCATTGTACATGCTGATGTCACTACATGCATTCAGTGCTGGACAGGAGAGTGATAAGGCTGGCGGACAGAACGATGGCAGCATACATTCACTTGGGACCTTACTATCAAAATCCACAATACAGGGAAGGTGGACTGGCTGTGCGGAGTCTGCAGATATCCACAAGAATGACCTCCGCCCGAGACCACTGATGCGACAAGCATTCCTGCAGCGGGCGCATGTGCAATTTTGCGTGGGGTACTATGGTGACGCAGGAGGCCATCATGCCTAGGAGGCGCACAACTGTCCATAATGTGACCTATTGCTTTGGCTGAAAAAGAGGCAGTAACCCTTGGAAGGACAGGACTCCTGCCGGACTGGGACACACCTGTCGACTTCTGCACTGACGATGGTTCCCAGACAGGGTTGAATTTGAAGGGGTTGGAGATGGGACTTTGCCACATTGATGGTAAAGCCCAGTTTGTGAATCAGGTCTATAGTGGATTGAGTTTGCGCACGGCGCTGCTGTGGAGTTACACTCTTTAACAGCCAATGGTCCAGGCATTGGGATACATGGATGCTCTGTCTTCACAGGTGTGCGACTACTGCTGCAACATTTGGCAAACATGCGAGGTGCGTGGAGATCACAAAGGGCAGCACTTTGAATTGGCAATGTTGACCACTTACCACAAACCGGAGGTAGCACTGAATGAATCAGGATATGGAACTAGCCGTCTTTAAGGTCGAGTGCGGCCATGAAGTTGCCTTGCTGTAGCAGCAGAACAACATCCTGAAGAGTGACCATATGAAGGTGCTCTGACAGGATGTATTCATTCAGGGGTCTGAGGGACCTGTCCTTCCTGGGAATGAGGAAGTAGAGGGAATACACCCGTGAGCCCTGTAGGTGTTGTGGCCCAGGCTTGATGGCCCCTTTGAGAAAGAGCGCTTGGACCTCTTCCCGAAGCAGGCATTGGTGTTCTGGGGAAAGCACGTGTCTCCGGGGTGGCATTCTGGGTGGTGTGGAGATGAGCTTGAGGCAGTAACTGAGCTGAATGATGTCTAACACCCACTGGTCTGAGGTGACGTGTTGCCAAGCGGGGAAGAAAATCTGAAGCCGTCTCCAGACAGGTGCTGTGTGATCGGGGGTGGGGGAGGGGATGGGGGTCATAGGGTGGTGAGTGGCAAGTCATTGTTTGGCTTGAGCGTCTGCCTTGGGGAGCATCCTTTGCCTCTTTCTTTGGCACTGCTTCCACAGTAGGCGCCTCTGAAGTAGCCTTGTGTGGGATTTTTTGAGCATGCTAACATTGGAAGGACATGGAGACTTCAGGGAAGATGGTCTTGAAGCCTCCACGATACGATGAGTGTGTAAGTGATAATGACATACCTGTACATGCCCCGTGTGTGTAAGTGAAGCTGACAGACCTGCACATGTCCTCTGTGTAAGTGAAGATGACGTACCTGTACATGCCCTGTGTGTAAGTGACCCTGACATACCTGCACACACCCTGTGTGTAAGTGAAGCTGACATACCTGCACACTCCTTGTATGTAAGTGACCCTGACATACCTGCACACTCCTTGTATGTAAGTGACCCTGACATACCTGTACATGCCCTGTGTGTAAGTGACCCTGAAATACCTGTACATGCCGTGTGTGTAAGTGACCCTGACATACCTGTACATGCCGTGTGTGTAAGTGAAGCTGACAGACCTGTACATGCCCTGTGTGTAAGTGACCCTGACATACCTGCACACACCCTGTGTGTAAGTGAAGCTGACATACCTGTACACTCCTTGTATGTAAGTGACCCTGACATACCTGTACATGCCCTGTGTGTAAGTGACCCTGACATACCTGCACACTCCGTGTATGTAAGTGACCCTGACATACCTGCACACTCCTTGTATGTAAGTGACCCTGACATACCTGTACATGCCCTGTGTGTAAGTGACCCTGAGATACATGTACACACCGTGTGTAAGTGACCCTGTCATACATGTACATGCCCTGTGTGTAAGTGACCCTGACATACCTGTACATGCCCTGTGTGTAAGTGACCCTGACATACCTGTACATGCCGTGTGTGTAAGTGAAGCTGACAGACCTGTACATGCCCTGTGTGTAAGTGATGCTGGCATTACTCTACATGCCCTATGTGTAAGTGACCCTGAGATTTTTTATGTCATTAGATTTTCTAAAGCGCTGCGAATACCCAAAGTTGTCTTGGCGTTAGCTAGAAAGGCAGTGGAAGACTCAGAGGAGACTGGAAAGCTAAAGAGTGTTGAAAAGTCAAGTTTTCAGCAGTTTCCTGAAGGCCAGTAAGTTGGGGGCATTCTTATATGCAGCAGAAATGCATTCCAGGCTTTCGTGGCTCCCAGCGAGAAACTCCTACCTCCTCAGGCTGTTCGCTTAAACCTGGGGACAACTATGAGTTTAGCATTAGGGGAGCATAAGGTCCTGCCTGGGGATTAGCAGCTGAATCTATGCTGTAGAAATTTAGGGCCGGAGTCCTGAAGGGCTTTGTAAGCAATACAAAGCGATTTGAAAGTAATCCTCTGTCTAATGGGGTGCCAGTGCAGGTTTCGGATTGAGTTAGACACAAAATGGTATTTCGGGATCTTTGGAAAGAGACTAGCTGTCGTATTCTGCAGGTTTGCAGTTTCTTTAAAATGTATTGATAAGCATTGAAGAAGAGGCTGTTACAGTAGTCTAATTTGGCCATCACCAGTGAAGTGACAAGAGTTTTCTGAAGATGGACAGGAATATAAGGAAGTATGTTCTTTAGGGTTCCGAGTGTGAGAAAGACAGAGGAAGCAACCATGTTGACTTGGTCGATGTAACTCAGCTTATCGACAACGAGAAATCTGAGATTTCGTGCCTTGCTGACAGGTGTAGGTAGAGAGCCCATCTCCTGTGGCCAACAGGTCGGGGTCCAAAAGGAGAATTGGTCACCTCACTGAATCACTTCTGTCTTATCTGAATCCAATTTTAAACAGTTCCTGTACATCCAGCTGTTAACTGCCTGCATACATGGGCAGAATTTAGATTCTGCGCCTGCATCGTTGTTGGTTAGGGACACAACAATTTGGGTGTCTTCTACGTAGGTGGTTAAGGAGAAGCCGAAAGTTTGTATTAGGTTGGACAGAGGGGTGACGTAGATATTGAAAAGTGTTAGACTAAGCAAGGGCCCCTGAGGGACCTTGCTAGGGAGCGAGAAAGAATGAGAGGCAAGCTCACCAATCCACACCGATTGCTCACGGCCAGACAGATAAGAATTCAATAAATCCCAGGCTGAAGCGGTGATCCAGATTTTAGCTAGCGTCAAAGGATGCCGAGAGATCAAGCACGATGAGGGCGGCTCCACCACCCTGATCGAGAGCCTGCCTCATCTCCTCATTATCCTTGATCAGAGCAGCACTATGGCCGCTATGGAAGCCAAATTGGGTGGCATCCAAGAGGTTATTAACTTGGATATGCTCAGCAAGTTGGATATTCATGATTTTCTGTACGATTTTTGTGGGCAAAGGTGGATAAGAAATAGGAGGGTCGTTGTTTGGATCCTTAGGATCCAAGGAGGTTTGTATTTGTTTTAATCAAGGGAAGCACAGAGGCTTTCTTCCAGGCAGATGGGAAATGGCCAGAAGGAACTTACGATGAAAAAAGGCTGTGAGCGGAGGGGCGTTGTTCTCTGCCACTAGCGTGGCCACCCTTGGAGGGCAAGAGTCAGGGGAGGATCTGGAGGATATGGACCTCAATAGACTGGTAACCTCCTCTAGGAGGGTAAGGTAAACTCACTGAAGCTTTCCTGCACCACAGGAGGCAAGAGAGGCCTATCATTGCAAATAGGGGAGGTGGAAGAGGGAAACTTATTAAATATTGAACAGAAGGGGGATGGGAGCACACTGCTTCACCTCCCAGCACAGTTCGCCCCTTTGCATCCTGGTAAATGCAGTTCAATTTAAATGCTTACTTGAAATTTTGCAGAGTGTTTCACCAAAGTTGGTGCAGGTTAGTGCTGTTAATCTCTAGACACATGTGTTTCTGGATTTTATCCTTCATCAGTAGAGAAAAAACGAAATTCATCTGGGGTTTGCTGAGAAAGCTGCCACAATCCTCTCAGGTCTCTGTACCTCTCCCTGGCGCATCTCCAAGAGCTCGTCAGCTCAGTGGCTCAAGGGAGCCTTTTTAAACAGAAGGAGGATGGGAGAACACTGCTTCACCTCCCAGCACAGTTCGCCCCTTTGCATCCTGGTAAATGCAGTTCAATTTAAATGCTTACTTGAAATTTTGCAGAGTGTTTCACCAAAGTTGGTGCAGGTTAGTGCTGTTAATCTCTAGACACATGTGTTTCTGGATTTTATCCTTCATCAGTAGAGAAAAACGAAATTCATCTGGGGTTTGCTGAGAAAGCTGCCACAATCCTCTCAGGTCTCTGTACCTCTCCCTGGCGCACAGGTGCATCTCCAAGAGCTCGTCAGCTCAGTGGCTCAAGGGAGCCTTTTTAAACAGAAGGGGATGGGAGCACACTGCTTCACCTCCCAGCACAGTTCGCCCCTGTGCTGGGAGGTGAAGCAGTGTGCTCCCATCCCCCTTGTTATTAAATATTGACTCCAATTTTTACAGGAAAAGGTTAGCCAAAGAGTTACAGAAGGATTGGCCAGTAGGGCAGAGATTTTTAGAAGAGTCCTAAGTTAGCATGGTGACAGTTTGAAACAATTCTGTGCTACATACCTTGTGTGTAAGTGATCCTGACATACCTGTACATGCCCCGTGTGTAAGTGACCCTGACATTCCTGTACATGCCCCGTGTGTAAGTGACCCTGACATTCCTGTACATGCCCTGTGTGTAAGTGGCCCTGACATACATACCTGTATGTGCCCTGTGTGTAAGTGACTGACATACCTGTACATGCCCTGTGTGTAAGTGGCCCTGACACACCTGTACATGCCCCGTGAGTATGTGGCCCTGACACACCTGTGCATGCCCTCTGTGTAAGTGACCCTGATATACTCGCCCTGTGTGTAAGTGACCCTGACATACCTGTACGTGCCCTGTGTGTACATGAACCTTGACATACCTGTATATTCCCTCTCTGTGACACTGACATGCCTGGACTTCTATGCACAATGCTGACTCAGAGACATGAACTCACCAGTGAGCACCAGCTCTATCACAAGTACAGGCTCGGACGAGCTGCTGCAGAGGGTGTAAAACCCTTCATCGCTCCTCGATGCGTCATCGATGACGATGCTGCCGTCATACAGTTCCTTCCGGACTCGATCACCAAGTGCAGGTGTAAATGACCAGGGCTCCCCCAGCAGCACGGTAATGATGGGGGCCCCTCTGCAGTCGGGGGCGTGGGTGCCACCCCACATCACCAGGGCAGACGTCAGGTTCATAGTCGGGATGAAGAAGGGGAACCCCTCAGGGGTGCGGACACGGCGGGGTTCAGCGCCTTTACAAGGAAGAAAAACAAAGTACGTGTTTATTCAATGAAGAGCAGTCGATGTATGTGTAAAGTGTATTAAAGGTAGAGGTAGGCTTCAAAGCGCTGTTGGTGAGGGCAGGGGTGATATTAGGGGTGGGGGGACGTCTCACGGTTCGGGAGCAGTGGGGGGCAGACAGAAGGAGCGGGGTGTACTTTCAATTTAAACAGGACTGGCGCTGGAGGAGGACCTCACCTGCGGGGGTGTGGGGAACCTTAACTGTGGGGTGTGGGGGGAGGACCTCACCTGCAGGGGCGTGGGGGGAGAGGACCTCACCTGTGGGGGTGTGGGGGGAGAGGGACCTCACCTGCGGGGGTGTGGGGGAAGAGGACCTCACCTGTGGGGGTGTGGGGGGAAGAGGACCTCACCTGCGGGGGTGTGGAGGGGGAGAGGACCTCACCTGCGGGGGTGTGGAGGGGGAGAGGACCTCACCTGCGGGGGTGTGGAGGGGGGAGAGGACCTCACCTGCGGGGGTGTGGAGGGGAGAGGACCTCACCTGCGGGGGTGTGGAGGGGGAGAGGACCTCACCTGCGGGGGTGTGGGAGGGGGAGAGGACCTCACCTGCGGGGGTGTGGGGGGAAGAGGACCTCACCTGCGGGGTGTGGGGGGAAGAGGACCTCACCTGCAGGGGTGTGGGGGAGAGGACCTCACCTGCAGGGGGTGTGGGGGGAAAAGAGGACCTCACCTGCTGGGGTGTGGGGGGAGAGGACCTCACCTGCTGGGGTGTGGGGGGGAATAGGACCTCACCTGCAGGGGTGGGGGGAATAGGACCTCACCTGCAGGAGTGTGGGGGGGGAGAAAGAGGACCTCACCTGCAGGGGTGTGGGGGGGAGAGGACCTCACCTCCGGGTGTGGGGGGGGAAGAGGACCTCATCTGCAGGGGTGTGGGGGAGGAAGAGGACCTCACCTGCAGGGGTGTGGGGGGGGGAAGGACCTCACCTGCAGGGGTGTGGGGGAGGAAAGGACCTCACCTGCAGGGGTGTGGGGGAGAGGACCTCACCTGCGGGGGTTTGGGGGAGAGGACCTCACCTGCGGGGGTTTGGGGGAGAGGACCTCACCTGCGGGGGTGTGGGGGAACCTTAACTGTGGGGTGTGGGGAGGGACCTCACCTGCAGGGGCGTGGGGGGAGAGGACCTCACCTGTGGGGGTGTGGGGGGAGAGGACTTCACCTGCGGGGGTGTGGGGGAGAGGACCTCACCTGCGGGGGTGTGGGGGGAAGAGGACCTCACCTGTGGGGGTGTGGGGGGGAAGAGGACCTCACCTGCGGGGGTGTGGAGGGGGGAGAGGACCTCACCTGCGGGGGTGTGGAGGGGGGGAGAGGACCTCACCTGCGGGGGTGTGGAGGGGGAGAGGACCTCACCTGCGGGGGTGTGGAGGGGGAGAGGACCTCACCTGCGGGGGTGTGGGAGGGGGAGAGGACCTCACCTGCGGGGGTGTGGGGGGGGAAGAGGACCTCACCTGCGGGGGTGTGGGGGGGGAAGAGGACCTCACCTGCAGGGGTGTGGGGGGAGAGGACCTCACCTGCAGGGGGTGTGGGGGGAAAGAGGACCTCACCTGCTGGGGTGTGGGGGGGAGAGGACCTCACCTGCTGGGGTGTGGGGGGTATAGGACCTCACCTGCAGGGGTGGGGGGGAATAGGACCTCACCTGCAGGAGTGTGGGGGGAGAAAGAGGACCTCACCTGCAGGGGTGTGGGGGAGAGGACCTCACCTCCGGGTGTGGGGGGAAGAGGACCTCATCTGCAGGGGTGTGGGGAGGAAGAGGACCTCACCTGCAGGGGTGTGGGGGGGAAGGACCTCACCTGCAGGGGTGTGGGGAGGAAAGGACCTCACCTGCAGGGGTGTGGGGGGAAAGAGGACCTCACCTGCGGGGGTTTGGGGGAGAGGACCTCACCTGCGGGGGTTTGGGGGAGAGGACCTCACCTGCGGGGTTTGGTGGGGAGAGGACCTCACCTGCGGGGGTTTGGTGGGGAGAGGACCTCACCTGCGGGGGTGTGGAGGGGTGAAGACCTCACCTGCGGGGGTGTGGAGGGGGTGAAGACCTCACCTGCGGGAGTGTGGAGGGGGTGAAGACCTCACCTGCGGGGGTGTAGACCTCACCTGTGGGGGTGTGGAGGGGTGAAGACCTCACCTGCGGGGGTGTGGGGGGTTGACTACCTCACCTGTGGGGGTGTAGGGGGTAGATGACCTCACCTGCGGTGGTGTGGGGGGGAGAGGACCTCAACTGCGGGGGTGTGAGCTCACCTGCGGGGGTGTGGAGGGGGAGAGGACCTCACCTGCGGGGATGTGGGGAAAGGACGTCACCTGCGGGGATGTGGGGGAAAGGACCTCACCTGCGGGGGTGGGGGAAGAGGACCTCACCTGCAGGGGTGTGGGGGGAAAGAGGACCTCACCTGCAGGGGTGTGGGGGGAAAGAGGACCTCACCTGCAGGGGTGTGGGGGAAAGAGGACCTCACCTGCAGGGGTGTGGGGGAAAGGGCCTCACCTGCAGGGGTGTGGGGGGGAAGAGGACCTCACCTGCAGGGGTGTGGGGGAAGAGGACCTCACCTGCAGGGGTGTGGGGGGAAGAGGACCTCACCTGCAGGGGTGTGGGGGGGAAGAGGACCTCACCTGCAGGGGTGTGGGGGGAAGAGGACCTCACCTGCAGGGGTGTGGGGGGAAGAGGACATCACCTACAGGGGTGTGGGGGGGAGGGTACCTCACCTGCGGGGGTTAAGACCTCACCTGCGGGGGTGAAGACCTCACCTGCGGGGGGGTGGGGGGTAGACTACCTCACCTGCGGGGTTTGGGGGTAGACTACCTCACCTGCGGGGGTGTGACCTCACCTGCGGGGGTGTGGGGGGGGGGAGGACCTCACCTGCGAAGATGTGGGGGGAAAGGACCTCACCGGTGGGGGGGGGGAGGACCTCACCTGCAGGGGTGTGGGGGGGGAAACAGGACCTCACCTGCAGGGGTGTGGGGGGGAAAGGGCCTCACATGCAGGGGTGTGGGGGGAGGACCTCACCTGCAGGGGTGTGGGGGGAAGAGGACCTCACCTGCAGGGGTGTGGGGGAAGAGGACCTCACCTGCAGGGGTGTGGGGGAAAGAGGACCTCACCTGCAGGAGTGTGGGGGGGGAGAGAACCTCGCCTGCGGGGGTGTGAAGACCTCACCTGCGGGGTGTGGGGAGGTGAAGACCTCACCTGCGGGGTGTGGGGAGGTGAAGACCTCACCTGCGGGGTGTGGGGAGGTGAAGACCTCACCTGCGGGGGTGTGGGGAGGTGAAGACCTCACCTGCTGGGGTGTGGGGAGGTGAAGACCTCACCTGCGGGGCTGTGGGGGGTAGACTACCTCACCTGCGGGGTGTGGGGGGTAGACTACCTCACTTGCGGGGGTTTGGGGGGTAGACTACCTCACCTGCGGGGGTCTGGGGGTAGACTACCTCACCTACGGGGGTGTGGGGGGTGGTGAAGACCTCACCTGCGGGATGTGTGGGGGTGGTGAAGAGCTCACCTGCAGGGGTGTGGGGGTGGTGAAGACCTCACCTGTGGGGGTGTGGTGAATCAATCACAGAATTTGTAGAGTGCACTACTTACCCGCGAGGGTCTCAAGGCGCTGGGGGTAAAAAGGGGGGGGTGCTGCTACTGGTCGAACAGCCAGGTCTTGAGTAGCCTCCTGAAGGTCAGCAGGTCTTGGGTCTGTCGTAGGCTTAGTGGAAGGGTGTTCCAGGTCTTGGCGGCGAGGTGGGAGAAGGATCTGCCGCCGGTGGTTGTTCTTCGAATGCGAGGGACGGTGGCGAGGGAGAGGTCGGCGGAGCGGAGCTGGCGGTTGGGGACGTAGAAGAAGAGTCGTCTGTTGAGGTAGGCTGGGCCAGTCTTGTGGAGTGCCTTGTGTGTGTGGATGAGGAGTTTGAAGGAGATTCTCCTGTCGACGGGGAGCCAGTGCAGGTTCCTCAGGTGGGGGTGATGTGGCTGTGGCGTGGTACGTCGAGGATCAGGCGTGCGGAGGCGTTTTGTATGCGTTGCAGTCGCTTGATGATCTTGGCCGGGGCTCCCGCGTAGAGGGCGTTCCCATAGTCAAGTCTGCTACTGACGAGGGCCTGGGTGACTGTTTTTCTTGTATCTGTCGGGAACCACCTGTAGATCTTGCGAAGCATGCGGAGGGTGTTGAAGCAGGAGGAGGAGACTGCGTTGACTTGCTTGGCCATGGAGAGCGTTGAATCGAGGATGACTCCCAGGTTGCGTGCGTGGTCGGTGGGTGTCGGGGCTGCTCCCAGTGTCGTTGGCCACCAGGAGTCGTCCCAGGCTGAGGGGTTGGAGCCGAGGATGAGGACCTCTGTCTTGTCCGTGTTCAGCTTTAGTCGGCTGATCTTCATCCAATCGGCGACGGCCTTCATTCCTTCATGGAGGTTGGATTTGGCGGCGAGGGGGTCCTTGGTGAGGGAGAGGATCAGTTGAGTGTCGTCGGCGTAGGAGATTATGTTGAGGTCGTGCTGTCTGGCGATGCGTGCGAGCGGGCCATGTAGATGTTGAACAGTGTTGGGCTGAGGGATGATCCCTGGGGTACGCCGCAGATGATCTCGGAAGCTTCGGATCGGAATGGTGGGAGGCGGACTCTCTGGGTTCTGCCGGCGAGGAAGGAGGTGGCCCATTCCAGGGCCTTGTCTCGGATCCGTGCGTCGTGGAGGCGTGCGCGTAGAGTGCGGTGGCAGACAGTGTCGAAGGCGGCGGAGAGGTCCAGCAGGATGAGGGCTGCGGTCTCACCGTTGTCCAGCAGGGTCCTGATGTCGTCGGTGGCGGCGATGAGGGCAGTCTCAGTGCTGTGGTTGCTGCAGAACCCTGATTGGGATGGGTTGGGATGGGTCCAGGATGTTGTTTTCTTCGAGGTATCGGGTTAGCTGTTTGTTGACGATCTTCTCGATGACCTTGGCCGGGAACGGAAGCAGGGAGATGGGCCGGAAGTTCTTGAGGTCTCTCGGGTCCGCCTTGGGTTTTTTGAGTAGGGCGTTGATCTCTGCGTGTTTCCAGCTCTCTGGGAAGGTCGCGGTCTCGAAGGAGAGATTGATCACGTTGCACAGGTGGGGTGCGATGGAGCTGCTGGCTTTGTTGAAGATGTGGTGCGGGAAAGGGTCTGATGGGGAGCCGGAGTGTATTGTGCTCATGGTCTTGATGGTATCATTGATGTTCACGCTGGTCCAGGCTGGCAAGGGGTCGTGGTCGATGGTGTGCGGCGGGTCTGGTGCATCGGTCTTAGTTGGGGCTGTCTGGGTGTTGAAGCTGTGGTGGATGTCGGCGATCTTGCGGTGGAAGAAGGTGGCGAGGGAATCGCACAGGGCTTGCGACGGCGGGATGTCGTTGGTGTTGGTGCTGGGGTTGGAGAGTTCCTTCACGATGTTGAAGAGCTCCTTGCTGTTGTGTGCGTTGTTGTCGAGGCGGTCTTTGAAGGAGATTCTCTTGGCGGACCTGATGAGGTGGTGGTGGTTACGGATGGCGTCTTTGTGGGCTGCGTGGCTGTCCGGTGTCTTATCACTGTGCCATTTCTTCTCTAGTTTCCGGTACCCTGTGGGGGTGTGGGGGTGGTGAAGACCTCACCTGCGGGGGTGTGGGGGTGGTGAAGACTTCACCTGTGGGGGGGTGGGGGTGGTGAAGACCTCACCTGTGGGGTGTGGGGGTGGTGAAGACCTCACCTGCGGGGGTGTGGGGGTGGTGAAGACCTCACCTGCGGGGGTGTGGGGGTGGTGAAGACCTCACCTGCGGGGGTGGTGAAGACCTCACCTGCGGGTGTGGTGAAGACCTCACCTGCGGGGTGGTAAAGACCTCACCTGCGGAGTGTGGGGGGGTGTGACGACCTCACCTGCGGGGTGTGTGACGACCTCACCTGCGGGGTGTGATGACCTCACCTGCGGGGCGTGGGTGGGTGGTAAAGACCTCACCTGCGGAGTGTGGGGGGGTGTGACGACCTCACCTGCGGGGTGTGTGACGACCTCACCTGCGGGGTGTGGGGGGTGTGATGACCTCACCTGCGGGGGTGTGCGGGGAGAGGACCTCACCTGCGGGGGTGTGCGGGGGAGAGGACCTCACCTGCGGGGGTGTGCACCTGCGGGGGAGAGGGACTCACCTGCGGGGGGTGCACCTGTGGGGTAGAGGGCCTCACCTGCAGGGGTGTGTGGGGGAGAGGGCCTCACCTGCAGGGGTGTGTGGGGGAAGAGGACCTCACCTGCGGGGGTGTGCACCTGCAGGGGTGGGGGGGAAGAGGACCTCACCTGCGAGGGTGTGGGGGGGAAGAGGACCTCCCCTGCAGGTGTGGGGGGGGAAAAGAGGACCTCCCCTTGGGGGGTGGGTGGGTAGAGGACCTCACCTGCAGGGGTGTGGGGGGGGGGAAGAGGACCTCCCCTGCTGGTGGGGGGGGGGAAAAGAGGACCTCCCCTGCAGGAGGTTACAGCTCCACAGCAGCAGTGTGGTAGTGCGCCACATTCTCACCCACCTATGGTCTGACTCGGAAGAGGAAGTGATTTTTGAGCACCTGGCAGGTTTCATACAGTTCCAAGTTCCAACTCCACCCCCAATGTACTGGGCGCTTTACGTGAGCTTGCGTTACACAAGCACACATTCATTTTAGGCACGGAGAAATGCAGTCTTGCCCAGAATCACAGGATGTTGAGCGTCTCCGCCGAGACTGGAGCTTGGTTCTCACCCGCTCCAAATTGGCAGCTCTGGCCATAGCACCACGTCTGTGTTCCAGAACATTAGACGCTGGGTAGACTCCGGAGGGCAACCGTCCTGAGGAAGGGCGAGAAGCAGGCAGCCAAGCAGGCGGTCGCCAGAGAGCAGCAGGTGGGGGAGATACTTTTGGGAAAAGCTCTACTCTTCCCAAAAAAATCTAATTTTTTAAAAACAAGAATTAAATAAAACATTTCCATATTGTGTTTTGCTTGATGGATATTTGTTTCTGCAGTTATAGGAATTGTCCTGCTATTTTACTTGTTCTGGAATTATTTAAAAAATAAAAATAAAAAAAACATGGCTTCATGAAGTCAACTGTGATGTCGCTTTTTAGGTCGAGCCTCGAGTAGCGCGCAAGCGCTGCTAGGCGAAGACTTTATGTAAGGGGGTTTGAAAAGCTGACCAGACGCTCGTGCGTCGTGGTCTTTTTCGGGCGGTTACGCGCGCCGCAGACATGTGTTTCCCATTATCGTGCCCAGACGCGGGCGCGATAATTGGAAACACATGCCGGGAAAAGGCCATGACGCACGAGCGTCTGGTCAGCTGAGCAGGCTGCAGCGCTCGCTCGCCCCCGCTCCTCCGTTTCGATTCCGTGCTTGTTTCTCAGTCTCATTGGATCAACCGCAGCGTCTCATTGGACATCTTGAAAATGGATTGGCTAGGTTTGAAAGTTCGGCCGTGTTAGGCGAGGAAGCACTCCTTCCCGAGGATTTACCACATCCATCATAGCTCCCGGGTTATACGTTCGCGGTCTAGTGCCTAATCACCCATGAACCGCTCTGTGTTTCCCCCAGTGCACGGCCCCTCCAGTCGCATCTCCCCATACGTCACTTCCCGGTCTTTCCCCCAGGATCTGTTGCTGAGTACCCTGGTCTCCAGGAGCTCGCGCTTTCAGTTTAATGTCTTGATTAATAAGGGACGCGCAGACGCGGTTTTTATTTTTATATATATTTTTTAAAAATCTCCTGGCGGATTGTCCTTGAAGCCCCGGGGGGCTCCTCGTACCAGGGAGGGAACAGCAGAAGACTTTTACCTCCACCTTGTTCCCTACCCCAGGGCTGCGCGCCCCCCATCGCACAGTTCAGCAAACATGTATTCTGGAGCCAGCCCGGGTGAGTCCTCGCCTTACTCTGTTGTGTCCGCGCGCCCGTGTGGGAGGCTCGCGCCGCTCCCTCGGTCTGCATCCTAGAACATTAGGCTCGAGGACGGCCTCGCACCGCCCGCGATGTGTGTGTGTCATTTGTGGCAGGGACTGACCGCTGGCTGCCTGCTGTTCTAGGTGTGGAAGAGAGGCGGTGGGGGGTTTATCAGAAACCGGTACAGGTGGGGTGGCCCGTGACTCATGGCTTCCAGTGGCCGTCTCCACGGGGATGCGAGTGTGTCACAGCCTCCGACAAGGTACACTTGGGATGGACCCATGTACTCAAAGAAGGACCGATGCCGGCTGCTTTTCTGAATCACAACAGTCTTTCTTCTGGAGCACTGATGGCTGTGTTGTTGTGTGACCCTGCTCGCTGTTTGGCGTAAAACCCCACCCTGTATATAGAGGGTGTTCCCACCATGGTTACGTCCTATATGTTTATGGTGGATGAATCCTTCTGTGGCTGTAATATCTGGGAGCACCCCACAGTATGTGCTGGAGAGACGGGCACCCCACTCTGGCATGACGTTGCAGGGTGGTGTAGTTTGGAACGATCTGTAGTGTGCAGAGCACTCCTACCGTGTTGTTTTGCCCCACAACCTAGCAGGGACAAGGGCGCAGCTTATTGTAATACTCATGCCAGTAAATCTTACTTCTGTGCTATGCAGCTCTGTACGTTCCTCCCGTACTGTGTCTACACTTCTGTTTCTTATAAACTTTCCTTCCCCGGCTACAAGATGTTAATTCACCATGTGCCTGCAAAATGTCGATTACTAGGGATCGAGCACCATCTTCTAAAGTTGGAAAATGGTCTTGGCAATTATACAGCTTCAATAGGGGCCATAGTGTTTAAACAGAGATGCACAAATAGTGTTTCTGAAGTGGTTTGCAATTATACTGTACTAAAAGAGTTCCATACAGACATACTAGGTGCTTAAGATAATGTACACTGTTACCCCCATTAGAACAACAGTACTAGGAGTATCCGGTCTGTGCCGTATTGCAGCTTGCAGTGTGTGTACAGCCTGCATCATAAACAGAACGAGAATATTGTTTTCGCCCAAGTTACCAATTTATCTTTTTATTCTTAATTTATGATTCGAACATCTTTTTGCGTTGTTCACAATCTGGCACATGCATCAACAATGCCATTTGCGATTCCTTATTAGCGAAAAATAAGGATTCGCTAATAAGGAATAGCAAAAGGCTATGCATGTAGAAATCGCTTTAAAAATAGCGATTTCTAAACATTCCTTAATTGCGACTCGCAAATTGCGAGTCGCAATTAAGGAATACCTCCCCATTCATTCCTATGGGCCTAGAGGCCCATAGAAATGAATGGGAAGACATTCTCAATTTGCGATTCTCAATTAGAGAATCGCAAATTGAGAATGCAATTTCAAGGGTGCCAGGGTGTCAAAAAGACACCCTGTTGCACCCCTGAAATCTGCATATGAGTACATCTTGCACACACACATGCCCCAAGGGCATGTGTGTGTGTAAAATGGAACTTTGAAAAATGCACTTTAGTGCATTTTTCAAACTTTTTGCAAATTACCATGAAGTTCAACTTCATGGTAATTTGCTCCCCCTATTAGCGAAATCGCTAGTTTTTTTACTTTAATGCATTGCATTTAAGGAATCTCAATTTGCGATTCCTTAAATTGCGATTTTTGCATTTGGGATGATGCATCCCAAATGCAAAAATACCGGTCGCAAAGGGGCAGATTCTGAGAATCTGCCCGTTTGTGACCTGTTTTTGCTTTGATGCATGTGGGCCCATATCTTTTACTCAAGGCACAATTAGATACTTGTAGGTCGTCAATTAGAAATCTAGGTGATATAACTGGGTAAAGAGTCCAAACTCGTTTGTGTCCCACTGTCTCTTGCAGCCACTATCATCCAGAAATAAGTCCGGGGCTCTTCGCATGCCATACTAAACAAGCATTGGCATAGGCAATGGGACCTTGTAAGTGTTTAGTTATCCAGCACAATATCCTTGGTGCAACAAAATCAACTGTTGCATGTCTAAACACTTATACGGTCCCAAAGGCGAGACCTATTGGCTATGCCAATGCTTGTTGTGAAAAGAAAGCGCAGTCAGGCGCATCTCAGTGTTTCCCTTCTTCCCGACATGATAGCGGGGTGACCAGTAGCGTGCTGTCCCCTTGCTGGCGTGAGAGGCAGAGCCTGCCCTGCAGTCATGGCGGTAGGGGAGATGCTCTCACCGGACTGGGAGTTCGACCGTATAAATGATGGCTCTCAGAGTAGCACATTTTATATTGCAATACCGAATAATATTCAGGGGTTCTCAAATGTGCGCGTTTCGCTTTATTTACTTCCGTATAATATCCTGAGCATTCTGAATTCTTTTACTCGTGCCCTTTCCTTGAATACCTCACCAACGCCTACAAATCTCTTATATCACGTCATTTTGCATAACACACTCGTCACCCCTTAAATGATCCAGTCCCCGTTTTTTGAAGTGAGGTGTTCCACCATCTTCATTTCGCTCCTAGCGCAAGGTTAAAGGCACGTGGCCTTTAAACTCTTAGAGGGGGTTTAAGTCCTATTTGAAATTAAATATCAAAGCCGCCTACAATTAATCCCTCACTTCATGGTTACTCTCCTTTTTACCTTCCCTGGTATGATCCTGTTTGATGCTCCTTGCAAGCCTCTACTTTGGTCTATAATCCGGGGCGGGAGTCTGCTTTACACTTGGTCTTCGGTACATTGCCTCCTGAGGGCCTAGTTAACACCCTTTGTTGAGGCTTCCCTTATATACCCTGCTTGGGTAGGTAGCAGGTGTGAGTGGCCATGCAGGGGACGCAAGCCTTCGCTGCATTTCGCACACTTAAGGGATCTCAACCTCTCCACATGGGCTGAAATGGCAAAGACCAATTCGGAGCTGGTGGGGTGAAGCTCGAAAGAAGAAAACAAAGAAAAGTAACTGGAAGCAGGGTTTCCGCTTCCACAGTAGTGCACAGAAAACCCAATTTTAAAAAACACAGTAAGCGACTTAAGAAGCTCTCTAGCGACTGGTCCTAAATAAAGAGGCTTCAATTGTTGGTGCTGGCTTTTTTCTTCACTGTGGGTGCAGTGATACACCAACACACATTATAAGCTCACCTGGTCACCTTCAGCTGTAATTAACCTTTTCAAGAGGTGACAATGTTGACACATAATGGGGGACATTAGTCTGCATCAGGAACCAAACACCTTAAAGACCTAAAACTAATTCAGACAGGGCAGCTGGATAGCAGGATTCCTTTTATTGCAGTATTAACTCGAATCCCTGAACAGGTGCTCCGGGCAGGCGCAAACAGAGAAAGTGCGCCCTATTACATAGTATGCGCTGCCCCCAGGGCAGCTGCGAACTCGCACTGACCAAGGCGCAGCGCATTCAAGTGAAACACGGAGCAGCTCCATGTTTCACTGTGCAGGTGGTGACCCGCCTGCACTTTTGAAAGGGATGTCTGTGGGGTCACTGGGTCCCTCTTTACCCCACCAGAGGGCTTCTTTGAGGGGGCGCACAGAGTGCGCCACTTTTTATGTGGCGCAGTGTCAGTCCGCCCCCTGACAGCTTCTTTGTTCTGCGCCCGCATATGTAATACAGCACAGGCACAGAAGCAAAGGGATTCCCTCATTTGCACCGGGCATATCCCCATGCAAATGAGGGAACGCCCCCTCAAGATAGCACTGCCACTTTGTGCGCCAGCGCCATCGGTATTACAGAAGGAGTCACACAACCACCTGCGGCCCCTTCTGGAATTTCAAAGTGCCCCAAGGGCATGCAAAACAGGCAGAAACGCCCGTTGCACCCCCGGGGCACTTTCTGTTATATGGCCCTAGATGTTCAGAAAGATGCACATATTCATGGCAGATTGGAAGAGATCTCTGGATGGTGCACACCCAGCTGCTTGAAGCATGTCCAGCATTGGATGAAACAAAACGCACACTGTCTGAACAGCCAAAAGACCAGAGACCATCTTCTGGGCCCTGCGAACCCATCGTTCCTTCCTATCGCCTGGCTATATATTCTAAGGGATTTTCAACAACTAAGGGATTTTCAACTACTTCAGCTTCCAAGGTGCGGAATAATGAGGACTTTCATCCAACAACTGAACACAGTTACCATAAATGAACTCTGACATCTCCGTCTGGCCTGAGGTATACTCCCTGTATGTCTTCTTTCACAAAACTTACCTTGCTACTTTCATTGTTCTCATCTCAACAAGCCTACAGCAACAGACTGCACATGGTTCTGCTTAGGTAGATAATGAACAAACTGCACCCCATTTCAACACTAACATGCTTGGTGTACATTTATTGTAAGGCAATTGGATCTTCTAATACGCATGTTTACGACACTCTATTGACATCCGATCAGGAAGAGGGAAAAAAATCAAGACTTGGTTGCAAGGTAGGCCTGAGGCTACCTTGCTTAAGAAAGAATGAATGAATGAATGACAATTTGTTGAGCGCGATAGCTACCCTTAGGCGTCCTAGCGCTGCGGACAATACGGGCATGAAAGACACTTGGGGCTGTCCGGGTTTATTGAAACAGAAAAGTCTTGAGGCGCTTACGGAATGAGAGTATATTAGACTCTGATCGCAGATGCGGGGAGAGAGCATTCCATAGTTTGGCCGCGTTGTGCGAGAACGAGCGGCCACCACATCTAGTTCTTTTTATCCTGGGTACTTTGGCAAGAAGAGAGGAGGATGACCTAAGCTGTCTAATCGGCCGGTAGGGAGTGATCAACGGTTGATTTATGGCGGGGCCTGTCTTCCAGAAGGCCCTGTGGGTGATACAGAGGGCCTTGAATTTAATTCTCTCCCGGACTGGGAGCCAATGTAGGCTTCTGAGGCCAGGACTGATAGGAGATCGACGGGGAGTCTGAAGAAGCGTTTGAGCGGCGCAGTTTTGAATGACCTAAAGCTTATTCAGAGTGGATTGCGGGGCTCCCAGATAGAGGACATTTCCGAAGTCTAGGCGTGACAGAATAAGGCCCTGGACCATGATCTGTTTCGCCTGGAATGGAAGTAAGGGGAGAACCTTCCGAAGCAGCCTCAGTAGACCTTAGCAAGTGGCCGCGAGTTTGGTTGCTTGGTGATTGAAGCTGAGGGTGTTATCCAGCCATATACCCAGGCTCTTGATCGTGTCCTTGGGCACTGGGGCAGAACCGAGACAAGATGGCCATAGTGGATTCATAATGTACTTGGGGGGCATTGCCTAGGAGCATGAGCTCCGTCTTGTCTCTGTTCAGCTTTAGGCAGGCTGCTGTCATCCATTTAACCACCTCCTCCAAGCATTCGCTCAAGTTGTTGTGGGCTATGTTAGGCCGGTTGAGAGCCACCACTAGCTGAGTGTCGTCGGCATAAGTGATGATTTTTATGCCGAATGGATGAACAATTTCAGCTAGGGGCTCATATATATGTTAAACAGCGTGGGGCTCAGGGAGGAGCCCTGAGGCACCCCACAGCCGAGAGGTTTGCTGGGGGAGGTGATTTCGCCCTCGAAAACCTGAAAACTGCGGTCTGCCAGAAATGACTTGAACCACTTGATGGCATTTCCTGTTACTCCCAATTTGGAGAGTCGTTGTATTAGTATTTTGTGGTTTACAGTGTCAAATGCGGCGCTTAGATCAAGGAGAATGATTGCTGCCGCACCCCTTGGTCCAAGATCATTCTGGCTTCTTCGGTTACTGCAAGGAGTGCGGTTTCGGTCCCGTGCATGGGCCGGAAACCCGTCTGAGAGAGATCGAGCAGATGGTTGCTCTCCAGAAAATCTGTCAGTATAGTATTGACATGTTTCTCCAGGACCTTGCACAGCCATGGTAGTAAAGAGATCGGCCGATAATTACTGGGGTCCTCCTGATCCAGATTGGGTTTTTTCAAGAGGGCCTTGCCCATGGTGCATTTCCAGGGGGGCGGAACTGTGCCCGAGGACAAGGAGGCATTAAGCAGGTCAAGTGTAGTGGGAAGAATGTTGCTGATCGCTGGCAGCAAGGCATGCGGGGGCGCCGGGTCTAGAGGAGAGCCAGATTTCACCTGATGCATGATAAGGGGGGCAAGTGGGGGAAAAGTGCCCAGGGTAACTGCGGAAGGAGGGGCCATGTTTAAGGGCTGGTGGAGTGTTATGTTTGTTGGAGGGGGCGGGAAGGAAGTGTATATTGTTAATATTTTTTGGGAAAAAAACTCTGCTAGGTTATTACAGCGAGTTTGTGCGTTGTTCATATTTGGTGACTTTTCCGGGAGTTTGAGAATAGATTTGGCAATTTGATATATTTCTTTTGGTTTGGAGGCAGCTGCTTTGATTTTTTCCTCAAAGAAGATTGATTGGGCGGATTTAATTTTGTTCTTATAATTTTTTATTGCATCCCTGTAGGCAGTTTTCTTAGAAGGGGAGTAGTCTAATCGCCACTTCCTCTCAAGTTTTTTACAGCTTCGTTTCATTTCCCGTAGACTGGGGGAGTACCAGGGTGCTGTTACGGTGCAGCGCTTTGTTGCTAGGCTTTTTGTAGGGAGTACAGAGTCCAGAGAGTTAAGGATCCAGTTATTGAATTCCTCATTAGCTAAAACGGGATTAGGGTTTTTGGGTGGCCTGGAGGTTTCAAGAGCTGACAACCAACGGTCCAGGGGAAGTCTGGACCAGTTCCGTGTTTTCCGTGTCGTGAGATTTGTGGGGATGTCAGAGTCAGGGGTGGTCCAAGTGAGAGGGATCAGTGAATGATCCGACCATGGAATCGGGTAGGGTGTTCCGACTGTGAGGTCCATGCAGTTACTAAAAACAGGGTCTAATAAGTGACCTTTAATGTGGGTGGGACTGCGGACCAGTTGGTTAAATTGTAATGCGGCGAGGCTCATGGTTATTTCTGATGCGAGATGGTCGGGAGCGTCATCAAAGTGAATATTAAGATCCCCTAAAAGAGTATAGTTAGAAGGCCTGCAAGCCGTGTCAGCTAAAATGGAGGGAAGGGTATTTAAAAACTCTCCTAGGCCCCCGGTGGGCGATATATGAGTAGGCCGGAAAAGGTGGTTGTGGGGGAGAAATCAATGGCGAAGGAGAGACTTTCACAATCTGGTATCAAATTTGGGGAGTGGCGGCACTCATAGCAATCCTTAAAGATGATCGCTAAGCCTCCTCCTCTGCCCTCCTTACGGTCCGCTCGCTGTATATGGTAGCCCCGGGGAAGGGTCTGAACGAGGTCTGGTTCTGACTCAGCATGGAGCCAGGTCTCTGTCAGAAAAAGAACATCTGGCTTGAGTTCCTCTAAGAGGATGGCGATTTCTGTAGAGTGTTTAGGGAGTGACCTGCAATTTAGGAGGTACATGGTGCGCTGAGTATTTTTCCTGCCCAAAGTGGGCTGGTACTGAAATCCACAATGGGTGCAGGAAGTGTGTTTACCCCCATTGGCATTCCTGTAGACCAAAATCAACCTCTGTGAATATAATGGACGATCCCTCCAAATCTAATGGAAAATCTTTCTGTGTACAAGATCATCCCTCTAGACATTTCCAATGGCTGCGTAAAGCTTGAAACATATCTCTTCTGCTTGGCCTACAGTCCGGTTGTACTGAACTAGAAGAGATGCTCTGATCATTTCTTTATGTGCACTTACCCCTCAGCTGGTCAGAGCCATAAAATTGGTTGTGGTCATACGGTCACTTTTTCCACTAATCGTACCAGATCTCATCACCGATTTTGTTTTTGTGACTCCCTACACCTACATGGGATCAAGGGGTTTACAGCATGCACTGAGCTGAAGAGCACCCATCTCCCATATGGTATACACCGTGACTCTGCATCTGTAAACCCCCAGTGCTCTAAGACAGCAGAATAGTCTAGTGAGTTGAATGCTTAGCAATGACATATGTGGAAATCTGCAGCTAATGAGTTGTAATCCTTTCAAGACCACCTCAGCCTCCCATTCTTCCAAGAGCAATAAAGTGAGTGCCATTAAACTGACTAATATAAATAAAGACAGGGCGACCTGATGGGTGAGCAGTACCTGGTTATACAATCGATAAAGCAATAAGTGGTCCTCTCAATAAATTCTCTATAAAACATTATTAGAGTCCCACACTGCAAGAACCGTAATAGCATAACTCCATTTGTGACATGCTATATCTATCATTACAATTTCTTTTATAATGCGTGAAAATGTTTTTCCAAAACAGTGAACCCAAATACAGGGCATAGATAGTGCAGTGGATTGGAGTCAAAAAGTCTACATCTTATAAGTGGTGCCAACAATACTTTAGACTTTATGTTCATGTGCAGCTCAAATTCCTGGCCTGAATATTTATTTGCCACTTATTCAATTAGTTCTAGGTGGCAAAAATGTGTGGGCTTAGTGACTGCTTTTTTAGGTCAAAGCCTACCCAACAGCACAGCTGTCTGGTTTGTTAACATCTGGTGGACTTTTGGAAAGCTTACTTGTGAATGCATTACGCCCAACGCTTAACATAGGGTTCGTGGTTTGGAGCATTACATTTGCTTGCTTTCTATTTGCAGGCTCTATTTGTTTTAGGCTGTCAGGCTTGAGTTTGTCAGTTCCCTTGCCCAAACCCTATTTAATGTATTCTTCCACCAGTACTGGATTTCTGTAAACACGCCGTTAAATCTTGCCCTCATCTTGTCATATTTGCTGTGCATTCAAATACAGAGGTCAAATTTCAGTCTCTGTCTTCCAGGGAGCTTGGCGTTTACTTTTCTTTCTCTGACTTGAAAGTGAGAGGATTTATGTGACAATCATACTGACTCCAGGGTTGGGTGCTTGAGGAAGGCCGTACAATGTTATTTGTTTTTTCTAGCACACAACAACATTTAAATGTCTGTAAATAAACTATGCAGATATTTCAGAATATATCAGATTTAGAAAATCACAAATAAAGCACATGTTTTGGTAATTCTTAAGTGTGGTGAACAAATATAATACGATCAAAACAAATCAATACACTAGGTGATGACATTGCCACACATTATCGTTTGTGCGCTATATACTTTTATCAATAAAACTGTATGTCTGTGCAAATGTAATGGTCAATTCAATTGAAGTTGTGTTATCTATATTGACAGTGTGCTACCACACCATGCATACTCCACTTTACCCCACTCTCCTCTGCACCACTCCACACTATGCCACTCCACTCTGCTACTCTGCACTCTACGCCACTTCACTCTACGCCTCTCTACTCTTTGCCAATGCACTGTACTCCACGCTACTCTACAATGCACCCCTGCTCTCTTCACCACTGCACACTACACCATTCCACTTTGTGCTCCTCTACTCTGCAACACTTCACTCTATGCCAATCCACTCTACGCCACACTAATCTGCACGCTGTGACTCTAACTTACTGTGCACTACTGCGCTCTAAAACACTGCACTCTATGCTTTTTTTAATCAAATCTGCACTTCTCTACTCTGCCAGTGCACTCTTCCAGAATCTACTATGCACCACTGCACTTTACACAACTCCAGTCTAGGCCACTCCTCTCTATGCCACTATACTCTGCAACACTGCACTCTATGCCACTGCAGACTATGCCAGTGCACTCTACGCCACTAGTCTATGCCACTGCACTATAGCCTGCACCACTTCAATCTGCACCACTCCACTCTTAGACACTTCACTCTACTCCGAAACAATCTACTGTACGCCACAGCATTCTATGCCGCTACACTCTACGCCATTCCACAACACTCCATGCTACTCCATGTCACTCCACTCAACATCACTCCATAAAACTCCACTCTACTCCACGCCACTCTCCTTTACCCCACTAATTTGTAGCCATGCTAAACAGCAGCCACGCTACAACAAGGTTAAAATATATTGACAGAGCCAATAACTCTTGCATAGGCGAGACCTATTGGCTTTGCCAATGCTTCTTTAGGTTTTGCCTGCACAGCGCTTTCGCTGTGCTTGTGAAATCATTTGTAGTAAATAGATCTTAAAAGGGGCTTACATCTTGCCGTCTTGCTTTCACTGCTTTTTATTGGTTCCTGTGCTTGCCACTTACTTTTCCTTCGTTTCTGTAGCACACCGTTTCCCTATCCTCATGTTGTTCCTCTCGTGTGCTTCCCTTATCAGTTTCCCGGTGCCGAAGTACTGCTTACATCCGCTTTTCTGGAACTATTTTTTAAAGGCTTTTACCTGCACAGCACGCATTTAGAGCGTATATTTACAGTGTCTCTGCACTAATGTCAAGCACTCAACGTGGCCTCCCTCTCATACGAACTGCATGTGCCTCATCAGTTTCATGCCGGCTCTTATTATTACTGTGGACGCATCTCAGGACGTTGCCTTAATTGTCTTCCTGCCTCTAGTTTTATTTTATATTTGCTTGGTTTTCTTTGCCTTTTTATTCATTGTTGAATATTTTTAGTTTGGTTATTTTAACTTTGTTAATTTTATTTAGCAGTATTTATGTGTATTTTGTTTATCTTGTGTTACAAGACGCACAGTATGGATGGAGTATTTTTTTCATTTCACTTCTCTGCACTGCTTGGCTTAGAGTCACGTGGTATACACTAACCGCACACTAGAATTCACGAGCATTCGGCACACCTGCTTGCACTAATAGAGCATTTGTTGATGGATTGGTCAGTTTCAGTTCAGCTTCACTGTCACAGATAAATTGATCGTTTTAGCTCATGCCATACCCCGGCGCTATTCCCGAGATGCTCTGCTCCTGTACAGAGTGCAGTGCGCACCCTCTCCTCGCACTTTGTAGTCTGCCCCCAGTGTCACACACACACCTCTCTCTCCTCATGTCCCTTCACTCCTTAGTTTGAACCTTTCTCAGGCACGCTCCTCCTCGCTATCCTCTGTCCGGGGAGTCCTGGAGGAGTGAAATCAGGGTCTCCGGGCGGTGAAGGGGTTCACGGAGCCGGTGCTTCAGGGGTCTTGTGCTCACTCCCCAGTGCCTTGAACCTGCTCCTGCGCTCACACAGATGCTGCAGAGCCTCCCTCCCCATCTGAGCGGGCTCTGTTTTTCTGTGGAGGTGCGTGTTAGACCCAGCCCTGCTCCGTCTTTTCTGTCTTTCTCTCTCTCTCTCTCTCTCTCTCTCCAAAGTCTGCTTCTCCTCCCTCTGTGCTCCCCACTCCTTTCACTTTCTTTCCTCCTCCAAACCTTTACCCTGCCATGTCTCTCTCCCTGCTTTTCTGTTTCAATTCTCCCTCCATTCCCTCTTTTTTATTTCTGACCGGTCCGTCTTCCCCTCTTTCATTCTCCTCGTCCTGCTCTTCATCTGTATCTTTGCTTTAATTTGTTTTCATGAGAGGGGGCGGAGATGTGCCTTCCAGACAGGGGTCCTCAGGCAAGGGAGACTGCTTCCTTCCTTGTTTAACCTAGGCCTGGTCACCGGAGGGCCCAAGCGGCCCTGCAGTGCAGCTCTGGGACCAGCCCACCAGTCTTGCAGGCGGGTCCGCAGGGGGCCGAACGCCGGCAGCCACTGAGATCGTCGGATCCTACCTCGGGCCTCCCAAGCGGACGACAGCGCTGCTCAGGAGGAGGGGTGTGCTCTGCCAGCTCCAGGCACCAATCCTGGCCTACTTCGGCCACTGTGGGCCCCGCCGGGCACAACGCGCAAGATGCCCGCCTTCGCACCCCAGGGGGCTCCGGCCTGAGCCCTGCGGATTCTGGTAAGTCTCTAAGAGGGGGGGGGGAGGTTTAGAGAGCCCAGCCACTCCTCCGGACCGGCCATGCACTCCTCACCTCGGGCCCTCTCTGGGATCAGAGCGGGCCGCTTGTGTCTTCTTTCTCAGGTGCGGCCTCCGTGACAGGGGGCCCTCCGACTAGTCGGCGCCGGGCCCCTGGACCCTGCCAAGCGTAACTCTTCGTCAGGGTGGGTCATGCGCACTCCTTTCTTGGCCTCCCTTGTATGAAGAACCCTTATAAAGATGGCGGACTTCCTCCCCACCCGTTATGTGCTCTCCGTATGTTTCCCACGATGTGTGCTTAATAGCTGCGAGGCCAAGCAGCAGCGCAAGTCGCGGGAGATCTATAAGAGCCGTTCGCGGGAGAAGACTCACGTCAAGCGACTTGGGAAGATCCTGCTGTTGGGTGCGGGAGAGAGCGGCAAATCCACCTTCCTCAAGCAAATGCGCATTATTCATGGGCAGGAAGGAGAACAAATATCGGAGAGAGCGCGAGCCTGGGACAGGGGGAGAGAATTAGAAAGTGGATATTACGTGTTGCTGCAGTCTCAGCGCCCTCGTGTGTTCCATGAACACATCCACACACCCTCTTACCATACATTATAGTAATTCTCACACCAGGCAGAATTTACAACTCCTGTCAAGGGCAGTAGATTACACTCTCTATATAACCTGTGCTCACCCTTGGGTAGCTCGGCACTGAGCAGTTCAGGCTCGTCACAGAGGCAATGTGTAAAGCATTAGCACAGCACTCGATAAATACCCCGCGTGGTACAAAAGAGTTCATACAAGACGTATTTAAAAGTCGTTTGTATTCAACACACGTATCTAATCAATGCAATATAAACACCATGTACCTTTGGGCATAAATCACACTTTGAAATATTACTAGCAGTACTAGGCCCACTAGTGATAGTGCTAATATCAAGAATATGCACACTGGGGACATTTCCTAACCTACTCCCCCCTCCCCACACAGTATACAGCACCCCAGGCCCACCCAAACAATCCTTGCAATTCAATCCCACATGGTTATATGGGGGGACCATAGGTCACATGGAAATCAGAAACATGTACATTCAGGAAAGTAGACCAATTTTTAGCAGCACAGTGAGCCGGGTAAAACCAGTGTTAAATGTAAAGTGACTTTGGCATGAAATCAACATTGTAAACCACACCGTCGGCCAATGTTGTGAAACACCAGCGGTACACACACTGCCTCCCCCACACGTTCACTCGCACGCGGTGCCACCGATACCAGCCAGTCCATATGGTACGTTATTACACTCATATGCACCCAGCACCTTAATGCAGTGCATTGATACCCGCAGGTCAATTTGATAACACGCTGCAGACCCTGCGGCCCAAACCTCCCTCCGCCAGCACAGTCGATCTGTCTTGCTACAACCCGACGCCAAGATGTCTTTGGGAGGGGCCAGGTGAGGCAAGGCCAGTTGGTCCATTGAGATGAGGGTCAGGAAAGGAGCAACGATGAATGGGGAATTAACATAGGGGAGCCTCTCAGATGCATTAGATGCCCCATCTGGTACATGTTGATCACAGCTGTACCCAGGCAGTTTGGGCACATGGTGGGGTGTTAGCTGGAATGAGTCGCACCAGACACTTCAGGTTGTTGCGGGGATTCTGCACATCCGCAGAACTATGCGCAGGATTATAGGACCTTGGTGCATAGGGGCTGTGCCTTCCTACCACCTTAGTACCCACAAGCCCCGGACCAACTAGCTATAGTGTCTCACTCGCTCTCCTACACACAAATGGAGTAACAAATGATTGGACAACCCAGAACACAACACTCCCAGATCTCTCAGGAATCGTGGAACCAAGACACACCTTTTCGCACACCAACTTGTACTTGTTCACAATAAGAACAAACAGAGACAAGAAGATAGTTTAAAATGTTTATTTTAACTAATGTGCTCTCAAATGCAGTATACGTGCCACAACAAGCAGAAAGAAGCATAATACCAATACGGTTAGCATAGCAGTTAGGCCATATATCATGAAGGGAGAAGTCATTTTATAGTGACAGCGGAAAAAGGTCTACAGTGCCTAAACTCCCGCCCTCCCCATGGCAAACAGAAATATTATTATAAAAGAGAAGATCTTTGGGCTTTGTCAGCAGACCCCATACCTCAGGACATAGATTGTATTTCTACATCACAGGTGAATACAGCTCTCCTCCATGGAAAGGTCCCACTCCAAGTGTGTTCCACCCAGGCGCGCAATCCCATAATATCAAAGCATGAGTTCCCGCCTATAGCAGCTGCACCGGTATGTTATGTCTAAGGGCTAGGGCCTTACCAGAACACAACAACAAGTGGCATTGTTTATCGACCTTGTTCACAATGTTCAGACTAAACTCCAGGAACAGAGAGAACACGCACAGCTAAATGTTCCCATGTGAAAGGCAGAAGCAGAGTCGCGAAAAACACAAGCATGTAGTGTCGTGCACAAAAGCACCATCATGGCGTCTAAGCTCATGCTAAATTAACAATGTCACTAATGTCCCCATCAGCCACGTGACACCCTCCCCTTGGTAAGGTTGTAGTGCCTAGACAACAGATGTCAATTATAAGCAGAGTCAAAGCGCTTCATTCGACAACAGGAATTATTGTATCCAAAAGCTGTAGGGGAATGTTAAATCTTTTTTTTTTAAATGTATATATTGTCTATTCTTCAAACTTAATTTGATAATTCGCACCCTGGAAAGCCAGATTCTCCAGAAGATTGTCATTAGCATTGGAATAAAAGAGTGATGCCATCCAATTCAATAGGTGAAATGAGCATTTGTGATCCTCATAATTCGTTGCCTCTAACAGTGCCATCGGGCAACTTGCGTGATATTCAATGAATCTTTCATGTAGAAGGAGTTCCGCCGCCTCACAAGTATCCCACAATTCCAGAACTCCAAGTGCACCAGCACCGAGCATCCGCATGTCACTAGAACAGGCCTGGTCATGGGCCAACAAGGGACCCACCAACATAACATAATCCGGGACATGTCTCGATGGTGTGGAGAGGCAGACATCCAAGGCTCACTAGAAAGGGCACAAGCGGCAATAGAACACAGGTTGCACGCAAGTAAAGTAGGCAAAACGAAAGGGGAGAAAGTAGCCCATTTGCAGCGTCGCCAGTGGCACGCATCCAAAAATCAGTCGGATTTTCTCTCGGTACAGACCGAACTGTTCTGTTGAGCACTACAGGATGGACATCCATTGCGTAACAGGAGCAGGAGCACCAGCACAGCACAAACCAGCAAGAGGATAAGTGGAAAACCTCCAAATGTGCTGGAAAAAATAGAATGTATAAATGCCGGTATTACTCCAAAAATTGTCTGAAAAGACGAGACAAGGCCAGAGCCCACAAGTTTAAAAAAATGTGCAAGGCCTGTCGTATCAGACGCATTAAAAATTTGCTGAATTAACTCCCCAAAATGCAGTGGGAGATTTGTATTTAAAAGCGACTGAATCTCACTCGAGGTTCTTGCCACCTGCAGTTCGAAGGTCTCTCGCGCTGATGTGAGAGGCATCTCTTGTTGGAGCCTGCTCAATTTGTCGAAGTCTGTCTTCAAAGTGGGAATGGAAGGCCAAAGAGTACTATTTACGACCCCATGCGGGGGCGGAAACAGTACATTGCCACAACATGCAACACGTTCAGAAACTGTAACTATATACGGAATGCCAGCCCGTAAGCCGCAGCAGTTGTGGTTGTTCAAAATAAGATAACTACCATTAGAAAGCAAAGTGAGCGTGGGAATTATCGAAGGGACTGGTGTTCCTTTAAAAAAACAAGCCAAATTAGGCGCAGAAACGTTACACGCACCGTGCAACTGGACTTGTTTGCAAATAAATGCATGTCCCATCGTGGAATCACATTCCTCCCCAGTTAGGAAAACCTCTTTTTCCTCTCGTAAACAGTGATAAGTAAACTGTAATTCCCATAATTCGTGTAAGAAAGTACTACCCAAGGGTTCAAATCTACCAATAGGAAAATGTTTTTTTACAGGCTCTAAACTGAAAAAGAGAAATAGGTAAAGAAATCACCCAGTGAATTAAACATACCGAAGAATCAGATTCCGCTACTGAAAAAGGAAGCTGTTCCAATTTTTCCAATATGTAACATAGTGTATGTCGAATCTTTCATAGACATTAACTTTTGTTTGTTTGTCAAATTAAAAGGTAAAAATAAAGCAGTACTATTTAAATAATCCCACTGTACTTCCCCATTTTTCAAAGTTTGCAAAGTCCAGCCGAATTGAATGACAGAACGTAATTGATTTTGACCATGATATAAAACAGACATATCAGATTGCACAATGTCAATTACAGATGATACAATATTGTCCAAAGTATAAATTCTAGAAGACAAAGTATTAATGCTATGGTCAACCACATCTAGTACCTTACGCAAATTGTCTTGGTCAAGCTGTAGCAATCGGAACGCTGCCTCTGCTTGAGAAAGTTTCCATAGTTCATTATAGGCCAAATAAGCAAAGCGTTTCGGCGTGGGGATCTTGGACCTAATAGAAAATCTCCCAGATCAATGTCAGCCGATAGTCGGGATAGATGCTGTTTCACAGCGGACAATGACGACTGTTTCAACCATTGTTGGCATAGTTTGCCCACTGAGTATGTCGTAACCGAATGTGTGTGAGCAAAACGTGGGTCAGGTCTACTTAAAGTGAAACCTTTGGACTGATTGGAGAAACGTAACTGGCATTCGTTTGAATTAACGGGCCATATTAGCCAGTCCAATGGCTCACCACGTGAGTAATTAAGTGTACCATTTGCACTAGCTCATGCAAGTCACGCACCAAATAATTTGCAAATTGTTTCCATTTATCATAAAGTGCCAAAGACGGGATTGATGGAGAATTCAAATTCTTAGCAGTTGCTAAGCCAAAGCATGTTGTTCGTTGGACAGTCTGATTCAGAAATAATAATTGAGATGGGCTCAAACAAGCACGATGTAAAGATTCAGTTCCCTGGGCCTGCCAATTCATGGTACCCCATATTTACTTCAAGTCAACTATGTCTTTCCAATATTCATAACCCTTTGTTGCCAATTCGGCTATAAATGACGAAGAATATACCAATTTAGTATGGGTCAACATACATTTTGTGTGCATTTGGGCATTCATTTTATAATAAGAGGACTTCGGATCAGACAGGTTGCACCCAGTAAAATAAACAAACTTATCCCTTTGTGCTTGTGAACTTCTAAAGGTAGGTACAGGACAATGTTCCCATTGGGTATAATTAACCTGATTTCTGACAGTGTTAGATTTGTGTAAATAATGATGTCCATAATGTAGAAAACAGAACAAATCACCGTAATTAGCAGAATTCAAATACAAATCTTCAGTTTCAAATGCAGTGTAATATTTTAAATCTGAAAATAGGGAATGGACAGCATTAACGTCCCAGTCATCTGAATGCATCCCCGGTGTGACGACGTCACCCAAGGAGACACGGAAGACGTATAGCATACGTATAGTCTCGGTCGGACCCAGAATTTCGTAAGGAACATTATCCCAAACAATTCCATCAACCACAGGACAGGCCGAAATATTTACGTGGAGTTGGTCTCTTTTTAACACGTGTGACGACTGCAATGGTGCTAGGACATCATCAACCTGGTGGACTGCAGAGCGTTCCGGTAAATAGTGACCATTAATCAAAAGAAAAAAGACTGTCACAAATCCAATCCACATAAAGAGAAACACCATGATAAGCACAATCCAAATGTAGATCCAAGGAGGGAGAAGATAATGCTTCCTGAACCAATAATAAAAAATACTTAGACGGCTGGGTGGTTCCTCTATAGTGGAATCAGAAGATGATGACGAAGAAGGTAAAGAAAAATTGTCTCTGTCCATGTAATAACCAACAGTGTCCAGACGATGTAAGGGCGATTGATCTGCACGAAAAGATGATTGAGGCACAGGACCCTTGACTGCCACTGCCATTTCCAGAGATGGTGAAACAACAGTTGGAGACAGGGATGGTGAAATAGATACTTAAATTGGCTGCAAATCCACAGAAGTTTCAATCTCGCTCATCACAACAGATGTTATCGCCGGTGAATTAATATCAGGAAGTGAGATGTCCTCTCGTGGAGCGTTTCTATGCATACTATTCAGTATCGGCCAGATGGTGTAATTTGACATGTTCAATAGAAATGTATCAGTTTTCTTTGCGACCACGCAATGGAGGCAAAATGACGGTATGTGTACCCTTCAATCCAAGTACTGGTACTGGTGCTCGGTAGGATGGACCAAATTCTTTTTTGTTCTCTATCTTCTCCCGGACCATATCTCAGACTTTAGGTAGCCAGCCAACAACAGGGATCAGCACTGCAGTTTCATCTTGTGATCGCAACTCAGATTTTGCGAAAGTGGCACGAGTTGTCTGTAGATCCTGTAACATAGTACAATGGTTATCTACGTCAAAAGTTGTGGCTGCCGCCGCATAGTCTAGACCATCAAGGTCGGGCACAAACATTTTTATGCCAAAGAGCATTTCGTATGAAGTCTGCCCACCCAAAGATCTTCTCGGGAGATTATTAAGTGCATGTTGTACCCCATGTAGATGAGTCAGCCAGTACCTGCCAGTACCCAAGACTCTAGCTGTCAAAGATTGCTTTAAATCACGGTTCATTCGTTCCACTACAGAGTTGCCTTCAGGTCAGTATGGAGACGAAAATTGCAATTGTACCCCCAAAGACCTCATGGCCTCCTTGTACGCCTTGGAGGCGAACGCAGGACCCAGGTCAGAATGGAAGGTACCACACGCAAATGTTCCGATAAAGATACGCAAATCTCTGATGACATTTCAAGCGTCAGCACAGCGTTGTGGCCAAACCCAGAGGAACCTTGTGCACAAATCGACTGCAACTAAAATATGTTTATAGGCAGTATCTGACGTCTAAGGACCGCAGTGATCAAGATATATACAACCAAATGGCTGATTTGAAATGTAAAGCTGCGTATGTGGCAGTCGAGCAACTGTAGATGGTTTAATTTGCTGACAAACATCACAAGAAAGCACGTAATTTCGAGCTTGTCTATACAGTCTCCGCCACCAGTGGCCGAAACACCAGCATGTGCAGAGGCCTTGTCCTTGTGAACTGCAATAATCAAAGTAAGCCTGCGGTCCTCGTTGGGGGATCAGCCGATCCCCGACGGACGGTATTGTTGCAAATGGAACTTGTTCCGGAGACATATGATAAGAATATTTAGACGGGAAACCGTTTGGGAAAGCTTTCCCATCGTTTGTGGCAGCTATTGCCGCCAGAATATCATCAATTTTAGACATGGACCTAGTGACTGCTGCTACTGAACAAGTGGCTACTGCAGATTTTGCGGCTTCCACAGCCAACAAATTACCCACCGCATGTGCTCCCACACGCTGATGGCCAAGAGTATGAATAACATGTGTGAGTGGCAAGCCCTCTTTAAGTGCTGCCACCCGAATCCAAAGCGTTTTATGCTTAATTGCGCTACCTTTTGAGTCTCGGAAATCATTGAGACCAAATGTAAAGATTGTTATTATAGGACTGTTCACAATAAAAAGAGTCGCATACTATCAGAGTAGAAGCAGTAGAATCTGCAAATTCAAGAGCTAACACTAAGGCCCTCAACTCTGCCAATTGTGCCGTGCAGTCTCCAAGAGACTGTGTGTGGACCGTCACTCACTGTCAACCATAGAACCTGCCACAATGGCACTTGCGGCTGAGTAAGCATGCTTAGAACCGCTGGCCGGTTGAGCCGAACCATCCGTGTATATTATACACTTATACTGTTCAAGTGGAAGAAGGAACTGCGGAGCAGGATGTGCTTGTTCATACTGTAAAAATTCCTGTGTTTGCAAAGAAGGATCAATGATGAATGTGACATCAGAGGATGTCAAAGAACTCGCCCACTAAATCCACCGTGGGTGTAAAGCTTTTGAATTCGGAACACTCGCTTTGGTTACAGCCTCCATTGCTGGAATCGGCGAAACCATCAGAAGGCGTTTGCCTTGGGCTAGAGAACGTTCCTTTAGGATCGCCATCTGCACTGCCGTATCTTCTCAATTGGTGCAAACTGCAATTCAGCCGGAGTATACAGATGTGATTTGTATGCGATGGGGATGGTATCCCCTTCATTGAACGTCAGGTAAGTGAAACCCAAAGTTCCAGGTACAATCCGTATAACTAAGTTAGTCGTGTTATCACGAGTTAACAGAAAGTTGGTCGCAAGCAGGTCTGACTGCAACGACCGAAGAATTGAAGTATGTTCCGGAAGCCAGCTGGAAGAAGAATACGTTGGTTGTATCAAAGCAGAGTGGTTTGATACGTTGGGCATTGTCCGGAATGTAAGTCCTTCCGAAATTTAAAAAAAAACAACAATGATTGTAATTTCTTTAATGTTGAAGGAGGTTGCAATTGTGCACATTTCTCCAGAAAGTGGGGGGCCAACCCCCTACCTTCATTATTGAGTTCATAACCCAAAAAGAGAACAGCCAAAAAGGCAATGTGAGACTTTGCAAAGTTAAATTTGTAGCCTATGTCAGCAAATGACACAATGATGCGATCAACACGCACCAGATGCGGAATCAATTCGTCATCAGTCAAATAAATGTCATCAAAGTAAGAGAGCGCATCCGGATCAATGTCGTGCAGAAGAGACAACACGCGAGGAGAATGCACCAAGGCTATTCTTATAGCCCATTGGCAACCTTGTGAATTTTTTCTGAATGCCAACAGCGGTAAATGCAGTCCAACTTTGGCTCTCAGGAGCCAAATTGTGACTGTAAAAACCATTTGAAATGTCCAAAGTTGTTTTATACTTTTTACGGACTATGTTGTTTATCAACGGAGAGCTGTGAGTGTTCTGTATCGCAAATGTACGAACATGACTGTTCAAATTTCTGTAATCCAAAACTATCCGATATGAACCATCCGGTTTCGATATCGGAAAAAGAGGATTATTCATAGACGACACGCAGGGCTCAATTACACCTCGATACTCTAACTGCATTAAAATATCACTAACAGCGGCCTTTGCCTCACGTTTGATTGGGTATTGAGCCTGAGCTTGCGGCATTGACCGCAACTGAATTTCATGAGCAGGTGAAAATCGATCCCAACCCACCTGATTACGGTAGACGGCTGGCGCAAGTGCCAAAGCCCATTCCTTCTCATACGCATGTTTTGTCTCTTCGGGGACATACCTCGAAAAGCTCGGTAGTATTACATCTTCCCCTCTGGAAGAATTCAAAACAAACGGAGGAGGCCAGTCCGCCTCTGCCAACAAAATGTCGTATGAGCAAGTAAGGTTATCCCAAAAGATACCCTTAATTTTACGTTCAATATCTCCCTCAATTTGTAAAACTATTTCATATAGTCTGTCCGGTGGTGCAGCTCTAGTATCAGCTGTTTCTACTGTAATGAAGGTGTCAGTTGCTTTCGCCTCCAGACTTTAGTTTGCATTTGTGATTGAGAAAAAGGTCGAACCCCCAAATTATTGCGTCCCAATGACTTATAGACTTTCGCTATAATTTTCGGTAACTCACGCTGCTTGTCAGCATCCGCAACCAATTCAAGTTTGTTGCTAATTTGTATACTCACAGTGTCCCCTTTAGTATTAGCCAGAATCATGTCAGAGACGATAGAGAAAACTCCAATCAGTCTCATCCCCAATTCCAGGGCTGCCTCAGCCACGTGCTCATCCTGTACCTTCCGTATAACGGCAGGTAGGACTGCCATAGAGGGAGTGCCAAAACAAAGGGAATACAACGCTGCAAAGGCCGTACCCCATGTGGTACAGTCTACGATATTGGGAACAAGACCCTTAGGTAAACTCATTGTCAAAATTCTATGTTTCTCAACCGTCGTAGTATTAGGGAAAACAGCTTCAAGTTGCTCAAACATTTCAGCAACCCAGAACGGCAGGTCGTCTCTATTTTGAGGACGTTTGCCTATTACTGAATTAATCATGAGGGGACTAATCACCAAGCCGCCATGAGTGGGTTGTTGTGGAGGTGCTCCAGGAGGAGCCACTTGGATAGTGCAAGACATATATTGTATCACACTTCGGAGGACATGGGAAATTGAAGCATATAGTTCACTTAGCTCTGCATGTGTAACAATACGAAAATTAGGGTGTGGGTTAAATCCCGCCAAAACGGGCCAAGTGGCACCGTCAACTGATAAAGGTCCTAAACGGACCGACGTAACAGGGTGAGGTAGGGCACCATTAAACCAAATAGTATGCTCCCAAGTCGACAACTGAACTTCAATGGACTGATGAGGTCGATAGACATTGGGTATCTGGGCATGAGTATACTCATGAAAGAAGCCATCAGACTCCGCCGCAGGAAATGTTACCCAAGAATAGAAAACTTCAAAGCGATACGCTGCGTTCGCTTCTACTACAAAGATTATGGTTGCTCCCGCCGCCGGGACTCCATTTTGAAGCTGTAAGAGCAGCACGATTGTGATCGGTAATGGGCAGTGCCATTATAGAAACAACGAAGAAATTGTAGCGCAATATCTGGAATATATAACCAAAGAACAAAAACCTTTTAAAATTCAAGCTTGAAAAACCTATAATCTCAAATACAGGAGGTTAACCTAACGCTCACCGGACGTCTCCGGATACCGGCGAAAGGGAATTGTGAACAAGCACAAGCGCTACTCAGGTGCTCTCGCAGATAAGTACCAGACCAAACATTGGTGGCGCCATGTTGCGGGGATTCTGCACATCCGCAGAACTATGCGTAGGATTATAGGACCTTAGTGCATAGGGGCTGTGCCTTCCTACCACCTTAGTACCCACAAGCCCCGGAGCGACTAGCTATAGTGTCTAACTCGCTCTCCTACATACAAATGGAGTAGCAAATGATTGGACAACCCAGAACACAACACTCCCAGATCTCTCAGGAATCGTGGAACCAAGACACACCTTTTCGCACACCAACTTGTACTTGTTCACAATAAGATCAAACAGAAACACGAAGATAGTTTAAAATGTTCATTTTAACTAACGTGCTCTCAAATGCAGTATACGAGCCACAACGAGCAGAAAGATGCATCATACCAATACGGTTAGGCCATAAATCATGAAGGGAGAAGTCATTTTATATTGACGGCAGAGAAAGGACTACAGTGCCTAAACTCCCTCCCCTTGGCAAACAGAAATATTATTATAAAAGAGAAGATCTTTGGGCTTTGTCAGCAGACCCCATACCTCAGGACATGGATCGTATTTCTACATCACAGGTGAATACAGCTCTCCTCCATGGAAAGGTCACTCTCCAAGTGTGTCCCACCCAGGCGCGCAATCCCATAATATCAAAGTATGATTTCCCGCCTATAGCAACTGCACCAGTATGTTATCTCTAGGGGCTAGGGCCTTACCAGAACAGAATAACAAGTGGAATTGTTTATCGACCTTGTTCACAATGTTCAGGCTAAACTCCAGAACAGAGAGAACACACATGGCGAAATGTTCCCATTTGAAAGGCAGAAGCAGTCGCGAAAAACACAAGCATGAAGTGTTGTGCGCAAAAGCACCATCATGGCGTCTAAGCTCATGCTAAGTTAACAATGTCACTAATGTCCCCATCAGCCACGTGACAAGGTCACACACATGAAGAGTTGCAAATTCCGTATCTCCCTGAAAATGAGGCACAACGTCCAGTGCACGTTGATTTGGGTTACATCAGACCAGACTGGTCACACACACAGGCGCAAGTTCAGCAGAGCCACATGTGGTAGAATGAGGTACTATGGGTACACCTCCACCTCGAGGGTTGCACCCTGTGAATCGGACACCGCACGCAATGAGCAGGCAGTCGCCATGACGCATGAGAGAAATGCAGCACGAACGACGAAGCGGGCAACGTGGGGTTCCCCAACCAGTGAATCTACTCAACACCAACGCTTATGAATGTTGGGGTCCCTGCAGAACAGGAAGCACACACCTTAGATGCAGGCAAGGTTTCTGGGGCTGCACACTAGGCAATCCATTCTCCAGTCACATTTCTTAGTCCAGCACCCACGCCTCGCTGCCCATTGGGAATCCGCAGATGAAGGAGGAACTTGCAAGGGCACCGCTCCCCAGATGGCACTGGTAGATGGTGTGGGCCCCTCGTAGGAGATCTTCGATATCCCTGACATCTCTAGGAGAACTGGACGCCCGCCGATGGACCCTTGGAGAGCACACTTCAGGCTGCCACACTTCAGCAGGTCTACAGCCCAGGCCAGCTTCTATTCGGACAGTTATAATCCATGTGTGCAACAGATTCCTTGGACAGTAGGCACCACGCAGTTGCCCTCCTCCACCTGTTGTATTCCGCTTTAGGTGTCTGTATATAGGTTTTCCTGAATCATGTCCTTATATAGGCACAATTCGCATTGCCCTCATATAGGCAGAGAATCCCAGTCCTTATTTAGGCATTAGCCGTGCACTCCAAATACAGGCATGGTCACCGACATCCATCCACCCTACCGTCACAACGAGTTCTTAGAAACCAGACCCTTAAGCTTCGGGAGTTCCCCTATCACAGGACTATTGATTTCTCCAGGAACTCATCTATTATGTATGAACCGTTATACCTTAAGGGTTCATTCCTGACGTCTTCCTCTGTCCGACTTCCCGTCACTGCTAACATTCCAAGACACCTACCAGGTATAAATATACCTTCCCTTGCCCAAGCAAGTTAGAGGAGACCTCGACTTCAGAGGAGCCCGTATCCCGGCCTGACGCAATGAGAAGACGCTGTCATTCCTGCACGCAGACGAATCCAGCTTCCAGTGTTCTGACTCCCTTCGCAGGGTGTTAGAGTTCCAGATCCGGCAAGAGATTCCCACCTCTCTCATTCTCAAGGTATGGAGCTGACTAGAACCTAGAGAGACTCTTGGCATACTAGGTATACCATACCTGGCATACTATACTTAACATACTCTTAGTATACCAGACCAGAGAATACTCCACCTACTTCTACCTTTCCCTACACTAGACTAGGTACATTGGGGTAGAACTAGCTTAGAGACGCATCGTATGAGTACTCGCATTTTTAGCTCATGTTATTTATGTATGTGAATATATGCTAAAAGATAATGCTAGCGCAGTATTATTTATTTCTACTGCTTACACTGTACATTATTTATCTTGCATACTGTCTTGTGATCATAACAGCACATATCTCTTACACGAGAAACAAGACTTCAATAAAACCCTTTTTATTGAAACGCCCGTCTTACCTTTCTGTGTAACTCTGTAGAAACTAAGCATGCACGATTGACTGAGTAAAACTGTTATCTATTGTTCCCACGATTCTGAGACATGTTCCGATTCTAAAGGGAAACAAAGTAGTCATGTTTTTCGGTTGCCAGAAACTACTCCCTTCTTGCTATTCAAGGAGTTTCTAGTGGCCTCTGAGCTAGCTGGCACAAGAAATTAAGTTTAATATACTCGATAGGGGCATACCGACCTTAGTCCTATGTCAAACCTATAGGTTATATAATTCCAATGCGCAGAGCCTATTAGGGAAATAGGAACTACACTACATGGCGCCCAATGGTTTGGTAAGGCAGTAATTTAACGCTAGATACTGAGTAACTCAGTCGTGCTTTTCTCAGAGACCCCTACTCACATACTCCATAAGACGTCTGGAGTGGGTAGGGTTAAATATCCGCCACAACTAAATAGGGAAGCACCCTATATATTAGTTGTTTGGTTTGTTCAACGTTGAAGGATACAGTGTTCCAAAATATTGTGCACCTTATCTTTTGTTTCCTTGAAACTAGTTCTACATTTTTCAAAAAACAAAATGTCTGAACACGGGGACGATGCCACCAACACCGGTGGAGCTGCGGCTCAACCAGTCGTAACAGCTTTTAACTTTACAGGTTTAATTGAAACCGAGGAGGGTGTTATAGACATCCATCCAAACTTAAGAAGAGCCATCACTCTAAAACTTATAAAACACGGCCTACCACCAAGAGGAGGTAGAGCAGTTTTCGTGATAGAGGCACACGAATCCTTTCAGACAGAGGTATTCTATTCATGGATAGTATTCCCAGAATCAAATCCAGTCACAAGAGTGTTTCACTTCTACAAAGAAGATGAACCACCAGAGGAATATATTCCTTTCGAGGATATTGAAATTCCACTAACATACCAGGAGCATCAGCTCTGGTTTAAAGGCGCCCTAAAACATCACAGAAACATTACCAGGCTCGGTCCACTAGGTAGACCAGGAGCAACATGGCCGATTCTAGCCAGCTACACTCCTCATCCTGACCTCGATATAATGTCAGACGAGGAGTTACTTACTCAACTACAAGAGTTAATAAAAATTTACAGACAATTAGTCCAATATGTCATGCAGACTTTCACAGTCCAACCACTATTAACTATTCCAAATCAAACTCCTCAACAGGGGAATACACTAAAAATTACACCACAGACTCTATACGCAGTCATGGGAAAAATGCCCACAAAACGTGAGCAAATTCCATTCTGGATAGCTCAAAAAATTACTCAAATAGAAGCAGTATTTCCAAATACTAGCCCTTATGAGAAACACAGAATACTAACAATCTGTTTACCAATGGAGATCACACCACAACTGGAAGACTGCACCACTTGGGGCTCAGTCTTTGCTGCCATCTACACTAAAACACATGGTATTCCGTCAATTGCAGTAATACCTGATGTACTGAAACAAATTCAAAACGAATACGGGGCAGAGCCTGCTCTGAATTTAGGTATGAAATTACTGAAAAATTTCGACGAGGTCTCAACAATAATATTATCTAATATTAAAGGGGAGGCAGCAGCAGTGGCGATCCGCCAACGATTAAGGGAATTCGATGTTACAGAACATCAAACAGAACTACCCAGAATAATAGAACAATCTTATGCAGAATTAGGCAGAGATAGTTTGGGTGGAAGACCATTGAAGCCAAAACCATCTGAAAGTCCTGAGAAGGACTTTATTAAACAAACTCCTACATCTTCTAAAAAGAAGTGGGAAACTAACATACAAAATTCAAACGAGAAACGTTCTCAATCCCGAGGTAGGTCTCCTCAAAAGGAGCCCTCTGAAAGGAGGTATAACCTCAGGAATAGGGATAATTTGAAAAAGCCTGACAGGTATCAAGATACCGATACACGTTCCTCTCGTACCTTTTAGATCTCGTCACAGACATCGGAAAGAAGAGGACGGTCAGAACATAGAGAAGAACGCGTGAAATCCAAAGACGACAAACACGTTCAGAAAAATAAATCAAAACCTCAATTTTCAAAAAAGAAGGTAGCAGGTCTGAAGGTCAAACATGCCGAGGATACTGAGAACACAACTCAAGAACGGAGAATGGGCTCAGACATGGCTGGACAGTGCAGCAGAAGTCACAATAGCTCGCCAGAACCTGAAGGAACTTCTGGAGATAGTGGACTTGAATGAGTACATTACAGTTGAGACTGTAGACACCAGGGTTAGTACTTCACAAAAGTTATATGAAATAACACTCCGGATGGAGGGAGACATACCTAGACAGGTGAAAGCACTCTTTTGGGAAAAACTTTCAAGGGGCTATGACATACTTCTAGCAGAAAAAGACTGGCCACCACAATTTGTCAGGGAGTGCCCACATGGCGAGGACATTATTATGCCTGCCTTCTCCAACCATATTCCAATTCATCTAAAATATACTTATGCCAGGAAATGGGCAGTTGCCCAGGCCCCAGCATTATACAAAAATCATGTAGGATGGGATGAGGACTCACCTCACCATAAAATACATCTAAAAATGAACCTACTGCACAGAGGCAGTATCCAATAAAGCAAGAAGCTAAAAAACAGGTCAGGGAGATCTTAGATCAACTTGAATACCAAGGGGTGATTGAAACATGCACCTCTTCAATGAACAATCCTTGGTTTCCTGTCTCCAAACCAGACAACACCTATCGTCTAGTTTTGGATTACAGACACTTAAATACTTGTTCTAAAACTTTTGCAGTGCAAAATGCACACAGTACAGCATTAATGAATAACATTGTGCGTAAAAAATATAAAACCACATTGGATATCTCAAATGGTTTCTTTTGTCAAAACATAGCACCTGGAAGCAGGTACTTAACAGCTTTCTCAATAATGGGGACCCAGCGTCAATTTTGTCGACTCCCACAAGGGTTCAAGAACAGCCCGGGGTTATTCTCAGCGAGGGTAACGGAGTTACTACAAATTTAAGACAATGAGGCATTGTCATACCTCGATGACATCTATCTGACAGACGATGACCTGGACAAACACTTGAATAGGGTGAGCACCATTATACTGGGCTTCGCCTCTGAGGGCTACAAATTCAACTTTAAAAAGTCCAGAATTGCCCATCTCAATGTCCTGTTTCTAGGATATGAGCTTTCAAGTGAAGGCAAGAGCTTGGCAGCTAACTTTTTAGAAAGGTGTGCGCTGCTCTAACCTCTAAAGACGCTGAAAAATTTACAATCCATCCTGGGTTTCCTAAATTTTGGAAGAACTTACATTCTAAATTACGCAGAAAGGGTTAAACCTCTCTACGCATTAATCAAACCTGATTTTTCAATCAAAAATTGTACACAAGAACACACAGAAATCTTGCGTTCACTCCAAGCTAACATGTTAGCAACAAATCACTTACAATTACGCGTAAGTCAACGCAACTTAGTGATCCGAATAATCTCGGGTCAATGCGGATTCACCTACTTAACATTTAATGAGGGTGAAAAAGTACCAATTGCATACAAATCACATTTGTATACACAAGCAGAAATGCGCTTCACTTCAACTGAAAAAATTCTGAAGGCAGTTCAAACCGCTACAGCAAAAGAAAGAGCTCTAGCCCAAGGGAAACGCATTAATGTCGTAACCCCAGTTCCGGCCTTAGAAGCGGTAACGAAAGCAAGCATTCCAAATGCTAAAGCATTACATCCTAGATGAATACAATGGGTTAATTCTCTTGCTGCAACAGATGTTGAATATGTTTTTGATCCTGATTTAAAAACACAAGCGTTCCTGCAATATGAACATGAATGTCCTCTGCCCACTGAGATTCTGCCTCTCGATCAGTATGAATTCATAATTTACACTGACTGATCCACACAACCCGCAACAGGGAGTAAGCAAGCTTACAGTGCAGCGTGCGCAATCGTTAAAGGTCGCATGCGAGATGGTATCTTCAGACCTATGGTCACAAAAACCCAATCTCTAGTAGGTTGCACAGCTCAGCGAGCTGAACTACAAGCATTCATACTGGCACTTGAAAGTGCAGATCGAGAATTCCCCACACTAATAGTGTGCGATTCTTTCTACTGTGTGCAGTCGTATAATGAATATATACAAACTTGGCTTGAAAATGGGTTCAAAGATGCAAAAGGTGGCACAATAAAGCATAAAACGCTTTGGGAAGAAGTAGTTCAGTTAAAAAGCGAACTACCAAAGGCTCACGTGATCCATACACTGAGTCATCAACGTGATGGCGTTCACGTTGCAGGGAATTCATTGGATGACGAAGCCACAAAGGGGGCTGGTCAGACGGCTTCCGTAGCTGCGATCACTCGTTCAAAAACGAGAATAGACAGTGAGATAATGTTGGCTGTCAATGCTACGAGCAAAGGCAGTGGTGCAGCGTTACCAAAAAAGTTTCCACTCAAGTACTCTTATGTAATTGATGCGAACAACGTTCCTTTTGCTCGAATCCCTGGAGTGGGGGATAGGGTAATTCCAAACAAGGAACGCAGATTAGGACTAATCCTAGCAGCACATGAAGGGATAGCCTCTGCCCATGCAGGTATTTCTGCAACAGTAACTTTATTAAAACAAAGATATTGGTGGCCTGGCATTAGGAAACAGACCAAGAACTATGTTCTGGAATGTGAAATTTGCCAACAGATGAAAGTCTCCACAGTGAAATGTCCTGCGCAGACACCCTTGTTAATTTCAGACAAACCATTAGCTTGTGTTTACCTGGACCACTGCGGTCCCTTGCAAAGGGACGGTAACTATAAATATATCATGGTCGCAGTGGATTCTTGTTCAAGGTTCCTATGGATTTGGCCTCAGCACTCGGCTGACGCTCGAACTATTATAAAAGATTTGCGAGTCTTTATCGGCACGTACGCAATAGGCACACTACATTCTGACCATGGCCCTGCGTTTAGCTCTCGAGCTTACAAAGAAGCCATGGCCAGTCTGGGCGTTGCATTGCGGTACTCCTCTCCGTTTCATCCTGAGGGAAATTCTGTTGTGGAAAGGAAAAACCGGGACATAAAGCAGTCTATAACAGCTAGGGTATTCGGTTCGGGTGATGGGTGGGTCAAACATCTTTATAGGGTCCAACGCTCATTAAACAATTTGCCAAGAAGTTCTGTAGGGGGGGGGTCACTCCATATGAGGTCCTATTTGGGACAAGAATGTGGGTGCCAGATCTAGAAAGTAGTGGCACTTTGGTGGAAAATAAACCCTTTGATATCAAAGATCGTTCGGCTGTTTTACAGGATCTAAATGAACTAAGATCGAAACAAAGCAACGTGTACCTGCAGCCAACCACCACTGGGGAAAAACCGGCAGTCCCAGCAAAGCCTGTCCGGATTCCAAAAGTTGGGGATCTAATCAGAGAGAAAATTGCGGACAAGAAGGAATTTGGACCTTCTTACAGACAACCAGTACCTGTCCTAGCCATACACGGAACAAGAACAGTACTTCTGCCACCCCTTGCTGGAAAAAAGGAGAAAAGATTTGTGTCTATCGACCTCATCAAACCACAGTATGTGGCCAATACTAAATAGTAGGCCTCGTGGACTCCAACCTAGTAGCAGACACACTCCTCTCGCTACTATCCAAGAGGTTCAGACTGAAAGACTGATAACCATCGAGAATTCAGCAGTAACAGATGAAGGACTGAGCAACAATGCTATGGAACTCCTCCCTCTTGAAACTCAAGTAACAGTTCGTCCAAATACACCTGTCTACACCAATGTAACAAGTGATCAACTGGTTCCAGCGATTTCTACAAATCTTGATGCAATTCCAACAATTGACAGAACTGCTTCTGGCTATTTCATTAACTTTGATACGTTTTCTGAGGATCTGAGTGAGCCCGAGACGTCGCCAGCATCAAAAACTTTTAAACAACAAGACTTTCTTCATTTTCTGAAAAAGACTTATCTGGTTTCACCGTGGATTGAACCATGGGTTATTTCTGGAATATTTTTCTTCCTGCTTTGGCTAGCTTTGGTTATGACTATGAGTGTGCTTATAAATGGCAGATATATCCATGTAAACACAAAGAAAATAAGTGAACTTACTTTTAAAACCTCACAAATCATCCCATCGTGAAACGAGAGACTTGTCTGCAGTGAACATCACAGCCGTTCCTATACAGGATGGTATAGTGTGGGACAAAACAGATTTTGATATTTTTGGCCAGACGGAACATTTGAACATTCCACATTTATTTAAGATTTCACTAAGTGATTTTGTTTCATCCAGTACCTTTTCTGATGATTGGGACTTTGAAACTGTAAATAACATGATGTTTGACCTAGAAAAATCTGCTGCATTTTCTAATAATGAATATTTAGAGGGTTCATCAGACTATGAACAGCTGTATTGCTATAACCACTATGGTCATCATTTTTTGCATAAATCTGCAACACCTAGAAATGTGTTTATGTTTAACCAATGGGAGCATTGTCCTACACCACCAAAAGGTAGTTCAAAAACATTTGCTAAAACGTTTCCATATTTTTCAGGATACAATACATCTGATCCAGAAACATTTTACTATAAAAATGTAAACGAAACAGGACTGAAAATTATGTTAACTAATACAAAACAGATTTACTCTGCAGCATTTATTGCCCAACTGTCTAGACAGGGTTTCGACTTATGGAAAGACACAATAGACACAAAATCTGTCTGGGGTACTAAAGATTGGCAAGTGCAGGGGATAGAAGCTTTGTCTAGAGCCTGTATCGTCCCTCAACAAATAATGTTTTTGAATGACACTGTGCAACAAACGTCTTGCTTTGGGTTAGCCAAGATCAAAGAGATGAAAACACCTTCTGTACCAACACCTGCAAGTGATGACAATACACAGGCAGCGGTTACAGTTGACACCATACTACAACTCAACAGAACAAATCCTGATTGGAGAAAATGGTTGATCTGGCCCACAGACACAAACAACTGTCAAGAGATTCCTGAATAAAACACAGGGGTTTACTATTCACAGGCCAGACCCACGATGCAACCAAAGACAGCATCCGGGGGTAGTAACAACATACAGTGTAGGAAAATTATGCCTCGATTGGCTGCAAAAATCTACACTTAAGGATGTGAAACAACACTTATCTTTACTTAAAGAAGACGCAGACCTTAGGGAATTCTTGCTTTGACCAAGAAAACCGCGTCAAAAACGTTTCATATATGCCGGCATTTATGCTGCTTATAATGAAGCATGGAAGGTGTCACAGATGGAGGCCGCAGAACGAATATGTTAATTTAGAGAAAACTCTCTCTGTGGTCGACAATGGGTTAACAACTTTGTCCTCCAGAATTTATTCATTGGACAGTATTGTATCCTCTGCTATCGACATACTGGAACAAGATTTAGCCATGTTACAGCAAGGCCAGTCTCAGTTATGTTCTGTTATGTTATTAAGCTGGACGCTGCAATCTTTGCGTGCGGGCTATGTGCCTTGGCGTTTTATCAACACGACGGCTCTGTTTGCAGAATACAATCTAACTGATAAACAGATCGAACTGGCACAAAGGGGAGCAAAGTATACAGTACTGAGCATTGAAAAACTTGACAAATTACCATTCACAGTGGCAGAAAAACCAGCTACAGAATGGCTTATTCATGGCAAAATTAGTCTACCTGTGACTACTTTCCAGTTTCAGTATTGCCTTAAACAGATGCAGGCAGGCAAATATGAAAGGTTTGGTAAAGAATACATTAAGACATCCTGGAATTTACCTTACACCTATAGATGTTGGAGTGAGGATCGTGAAATGTTTCTAAGCGGTACACACGGTTCACTAATTTGTCAGGACATATCTTTACACGGGGCTTGTAATGGTTCTGTGGCAAATGTGTCCTGCCACCAGCAGGGTACACCAGCTGCTGTGATTAATCCAAAGTTTGGACAACTTTCTAATGGGAGTTACCTCATGTTGAATGATCAGAGTTGCTGTGGCATGTTGCCAGGCATCCCATATCTAGTAACGGTCAACTCCAGGGTCACTTGCTGTATGCAAGTATTGTTTGCCCCAATAGACACAGTCAGGGAGTCGCCTCTATGGCCTTCGTTGAATGTCTCTTTTATACGATTTGATACTTTAAGCAGAATGAAAGCCATGCTTATACAACAATCAGTGCCTTTGACCTCGGCCAAAGAAACCTATGATCTACAAGTTACAAGGACTTCGGCTGAGATACAAGCTTTAATTCGTACAAACTGCCCTATACATTTCGTAGAAATGATAGGACGTATCTTTAACATGTATTTAAGACCATCTGTTCCGGACTATTAGCACCACCTTTCCAGGCTGTCCTCGGAATCATCCCAAATTTCGCACATTCGGTGTTTGGTGGTGTGCCGTTAATTCTAGCACTTGTTGCAGGAATTCTGTTTCTATTCCTCCTACTACGCTATGGCAAGCCTCTTCGCCAACATCACACCGAGCGATGTGGAGAGAGCCCTCCTTGAACGGAAATGCCGTGAGCGAATAGTACAGCTTTTGGGCATGCCTCGTCTACGGGAACTTAATACAACGTGGTTCCTGTCATTCAGACCAATCTGGCAAGATTGCATCTTACCTGTTCTACGCTGCCTGTTTTGCGGTGAAGAATGCGTGCTAGACACCTGTCTAACACTCCCATCTGTCATGCCAACAGATATCGATACTCTGCTGGACCCGATAACGGAACATGCTGTGTGTTGTCCCTAGAGGCTACCAATCCTGATGACGGCATTCATTGAGATCTCACAGACGCTTCCGGCTGCTGCTGAGGTACGAGATGGATCAACGGGCACACAGGTAACAACGGACGCGAACATTGCTTCTTCTGCTGAAGGCGATGTCTCTTATCTCTGTGCAATTAACCTTCTGAATGAGGTGTTCCAAATGTCACCAACTTCGGTGGACGATATTTTGGCTACGGAAATAGATGATCTAATGTTTACGCCAGACCCATACACTGACTTTGATTCGGCTCACAGTGTACCAGGGCAACAATGAAATTTGGCCTTCATATTTTCTAAACTTGGAACTTTTCCCAGAATTGAACTTTTTCACTTTTTTGAAATGACATGGCAAATGAACAATCTGCTTACAGTAGAACTAGTCTTATAAAACGGACTTCTTTGAATACTTCCTGGGACACATTGTCACCTTACTTGTCTAACATTTCATTTAATACCATGATATGCAATGGCTTTGATTTGAGAACTTATCGACCATTTCGTCATATGTATATATTTCTGTTTCATTCACGTTGCATTTTACTTCTGTTATATGCTCAGAATGAAAACGATGCTTTATATGTACAGTATCTATTGCATTTTAACAGTTTGAGCTTTTTTTTTTATAAATGCTTTTAGAAATGTTTTTTAGCAATATGTGGTACTCAATTTTATGTTTAGCATTTAAATGTTTAGCATTTAGTATTATCGTTTAATCGAAAGTAGAGTGGGTGTTGTATTCCGCCTTAGGTGTCCGTATATAGGTTTTCCTGAATCATGTCCTTATAAAGGCACAATTCGCATTGCCCTTATATAGGCAGAGAATCCCAGTCCTTATTTAGGCATTAGCCGTGCACTCCAAATACAGGCATGGTCACCGACATTAGTCCACCCTACCGTCACAACGAGTTCTTAGAAACCAGACCCTTAAGCGTCGGGAGTTCCCCTAGCACAGGACTATTGATTTCTCCAGGAACTCATCTATTATGTATGAACCGTTATACCTTAAGGGTTCATTCCTGACGTCTTCCTCTGTCCGACTTCACGTCAATGCTAACATTCCAAGACACCTACCAGGTATAAATATACCTTCCCTTGCCCAAGCAAGTTAGAGGAGACCTCGACTTCAGAGGAGCCCGTATCCTGGCCTGACGCACTGAGAAGACGCTGTCATTCCTGCACGCAGAAGAATCCAGCTTCCAGTGTTCTGACTCCCTTCGCGGGGTGTTAGTGTTCCAGATCCGGCAAGAGATTCCCACCTCTCTCATTCTCAAGGTATGGAGCTCACTAGAACCTAGAGAGACTCTTGGCATACTAGGTATACCATACTTGGCATACTCTTAGTATACCAGACCAGAGAATACTCCACCTACTTCTACCTTTCCCTACACCTAGACTAGGTTAGGTACATTGGGGTAGAACTAGCTTAGAGACGCATCGTATGAGTACTCGCATTTTTAGCTCATGTTATTTATGTACGTGAATATATGCTAAAATATAATGCTAGCGCAGTATTATTTATTTCTACTGCTTACTCTGTACATTATTTATCTTGCATACTGTCTTGTGATCATAACAGCACATATCTCTTACACGAGAAACAAGACTGTTCAATAAAACCCTTTTTATTGAAACGCCCGTCTTTCCTTTCTGTGTACCTCTGTAGAAACTAAGCATGCACGATTGACTGAGTGAAACTTATCTATTGTTTCCACGATTCTGAGACATGTTCCGATTCTAAAGGGAAACAAAGTAGTCATGTTTTTTGGTTGCCAGAAACTACTCCCTTCTTGTTATTCAAGGAGTTTCTAGTGGCCTCTGAGCTAGCTGGCACAAGTAATTAAGTTTAATATACTCGATAGGGACATACCGACCTTAGTCCTATGTCAAACCTATAGGTTATATTATTCCAATGCGCAGAGCCTATTAGGGAAATAGGAACTACACTACACACCCAGGGCTCTGTCCAGGTCCCCTCACCCACCAGCTGCTTTTTCACACTCACCTGGTGTCTAGGGTGACCACACGTCCTGGATTTCCCCAGACGGTCCCAGTTTTTGAAGAAGTGTCCGACACTTTTATTCAAATTAAAGAAGTGTCCCAGTTTTTGGGTAGTGTCTGGGTTCAGCAAAGAAATGCCCCGTTTTTTGGGTAGTGTCTGGGTCGAGCATGCGCACTTGTGTAAAATAGATGTGTGCATGCTCACTTCTGGAGAAGTTACGGTGTGATGTGATTGTAGCCGGAAGCGAAATCCTTTTAAGAGAGACATTTTCTCTCTGGCTAGCCCTTCTCTTTCTACAATGCATAAACAATGTTGTCGTGTCAGCCATCGGCACAACAGTTTTTCGGAACCATCAGCAACCTGCACAACACTGCTCTGCCCACAGGAGTCGGATCACTGCCTGCAGCCAGCCAGCCACCAGTGTGACCCTACTTTGCCCTTTTAAACCGAGTGTGTGGACTGCAGCAGAATCAAGAAGCACTGAAAAGCAAAAGGGGCTTGTAGTGGAACCAACCAGCATGACACTACCCCAGCCCTAACAGCACCAGCAAGTTGGGACTCTGTCTCAGAGCTGCTCCAGCCAGACTTGCCCTCCCAGCCTGCAAGCTAGCACAAGAGTCGCAATGCAAGTATTTAAATGGCTATGGGACATTTTCTGTTTGCTGTTTGGCATGTGCGTCTACCCCTCCCCAAAAAATACTGGCCATTTGTTTAAACTTTCTTGGGCACAAGTCGGAGGTGCGAGTGAATGAGGAGTAGGAGGTAACTGTGACAGAGGGGCTGGATTTCTGAGTGACTGAGGGGAGGAGGTAAATGTGGCTGTGGTAGAGGTGACTGAGGGGCAGGAGGTGAGCGAGCGCGAGGGGGTGAGGCTTGAATGACCTCAGGTGGATGGAATTGCAGACTTTCAGCTCACCTTTGTCACATGTTAGAGAGTGTGTTGAAGGGAAACAATAAAGAGAACTTTGGGAGGGGAGTCCAAATAAACTAAACTCTGGCTCAGTGTCTGCATACTGTCTGACCTGGCCCCACAGCTGCCAAGTTTGTTGAAGGGCTATCCTCTAGGTATACACAAACCTTTCTGTACACCTGGCCATGGGAAACAGCAAGCTAAGCCTTAACATACACTGAAGGAGCATCACATTGATTTCCTTGTGGTCACATGGAAAACGCTTATTTTCCAGCATTTTCCCTGGTCAAGTTTGTGCATGCGATAGAGTAAAAACACCACCATTGAGCAGTCACTGCACATGTGTATGGGGTACTTTGCTGGATGGGCGACAATAATATATGGGCCCCCTGCATTACAGGCGTCTTATAGCTGACACCAGAACTGCGATGGCACCTCCAGATGAGGAGAGCAGCTTTCTAGGGTAATAATGAATTGAGTCTCCTGCCTGAGCTGGTTGAGTTTTATTGAGATAGTGAGCGTCAAAGCAAAAGAAGGGGACTAGAGTGATATGGTGAAATAAGAGATACTTAAGAGTGATAGGTGAGAATGTATGTACACAATCTGTGTGCTAGGATGCATTGGAAAGTTGATAAAATAAAGTAGGTGCAAGTGTATCAGCCTCACTGCTTCAAGGTAAAAGTGGAAAGAAAAGTCGACATTTGCCGTATTTGTTAGGATAATACATAGCTGTCAAGGTTTCACATTGCTTATGTGTGTTATTTTCATAATTTCAGAGTAATTATAAGTGACATTTCAACGACTATGAGTGACACTTTCTTGCGAGCAAAATAAAGCAATGAAGACGAGGGAAGCAAATGAATATCAGTAATTACAACCGTTAGAGCAACGAGAAACTCTAAGAAAAAAACCTGTACTGACGTCACCCCAGGCTGATCTGTCTTTGTAGTAACCATCGGGTAACTCTCACGGCAGTCATGAATGCATCAAAGATGCTGCGCTGCAGCTGGCGGTGTCAGGGGTGAATCCTATTTTTAGGTCTCACCTAGGCAGCGCTTGCGCTGTCTCGTTGAGACATGCAGTATATACTATAGTGTGGAAGCTTCGTTTAAGCTCCGCCCACTCTCCGCCCATTTTTTGTATTGGCTTAGGTCCTAAATGCAGCCTTCCCATTGGTTTTAGGCTTGTTAGTCCCTCCTCCTGACGGCCATGTTGTCATTTGTGTCCTTCCATGGCTATCGGCCCCTTTACTGTAAACACTATTTTGTTCCCGTGCCTCCCCCCCGTCCCCTCCCACAATCCATCACTTCTTGGGACACCACCACCCCTCCTCCCCCCTGCACTCCCGTTTGTGCCTTTTTGCCCACCCGTACTCCCTTTTAAAATGCAATAGGACTCGGATAATTCAAGTTCTATTGCATTACCAATGCTTGTTTTTAAAGTAGTGCGCCCGCATTTGGGCTCATGCAGAAGCGGGAGCCCACCCCTCATTTACAAGCATTTAGAAGCGGGAGCCCACCCCGCATTTGCGAGCATAGAGAAGCGGGAGCCCACCCCGCATTTGTGAAGAGCATTGCAGACGCCCCGGTGAAACCGCCACCGAGAGCCGCGAAAACCGGAAGTCAGGCGGACTGTTTGACCAAGGGCGGAGCTAGCCCCAGGAAGTCTTGCTGAGGGTGCCCAAGTCAGCCTGTGGGAGGGCGGGAGCCTACCCCGTCTCCACAAGTAGCAGCGTGAGTCCAAAGAGGGGCGTGGGGTAGGTAACGCAGGAGCTTTGATGCTAGACTGCCAGCTCCTGTGACAAACATCCCCAAGCACGTCCCCTCCCTCGCCCACTGTAATTGTGTTTGAACAGCGACGTTAATCCTCCGTCAGGTAATTACAGCCCCACAGAATGTTGAGTCAACCTCTCATTAAGAACTACAACTTTAAATTGAACTTTCCCTCTATGACTTTGCAGCAAACTACTCATGTCATCGGACAGCCTGAATCCCACTAGCGCTTTTTTTTTCGCCATCAAAAAAAAGTTAGCCAATAAGGTGGCCCGGCTCCTCTTACGCTAGAGTATCGTGAGTCTACGACGTAATCTTGCACACCACCCCATCTAGGGTACGAACTTAGCGGCCATTTTTACTTAGTCTATTATAATCGCAATAGATGGAGTTTGATAGCAAAACTGACAGTTTCTTGGGTAAAGGTAGTAACCTACTAAAAGAGGAAAATTGTATTTTAGCTGTACTGAAAAAATAAATGTGCATTATCTAGAAGTGTTGAGTTCTATAAGTTATTTACAAGCTATATTAGATTAAAATACACCATCTTTTTAGGTCTCGCCTGAGCCAGCGCATGCGCTGCTCTGCGAGACATTTAGTAGGTGGCTTTTCAGAGTGCTACCCACAGGCTTTTGCTGGCCTCCAGCTTGCGTTCACGATCGCGTGCACAGCTGCCATCTGGCTTTCTGTAATGGCTCATTAAGCCTTACAGCGCGTGAATCATGCTCCTCCACCCCCTTGCTGTCTGCTCTCACTACCACCTCCCTTCTCCCCCTCCCTCCTCGTCAGCTTGTTTTTGTTTGCAAACTTGTAGAAGTGATATCGGCTGCTGAGTCCTACAAAGTTGTATAAATGACGCGGCAATCTGGGCAAACTAGGCCATAATAAACAAAGAGAGATAGTAATAATGTGTAACTGAAAGCGCTTTATAAAAAAGCTTATCTTTTGTTCTGACCTACAAAGAGCCCTTTAAAAGGTCTCTTTCAGCTTGCAAGAAAGGCATTTCCGCAATGCAAGTCTAAACGTGTTGTTCCGATCAATTGCAAGGTTTTGTTCACACAAAATAAAATGAGCTTTAAACCCAATTTTTCGGCATGACACCCCTTATACATTTAAGCATATATTTGTTTCTGAGCCCTTCGTCTTTGATTTCTTTTTCATACCAGCCTCAACCGGCCGGCATGGTGATTTGTGATCAATCTCCGTGTTCCTTTTCAAAATACAGAAGAAAGATTGCTTCGGTCTCTTAAAATGTTCAAGCCGTGTGGGAAGGCATGAGCGTGACTCTGCGTGCCAGCACCAGTTTCCTCACCTCTTGTGCCTTGTGGCCAACAAACACGCGGTTTGCAATTCTGTTTTTGTTTTTCATGTTGATGTATGTATTTGATAGTTGGGCAATATGTTATGGGTAGTTTTACCACAGATCATGGAGTATTGTACAACAAATACATTATTCTAAAGCTTTTTGTAACATTTACTGTAAGAACTCGAGGTTTAATGCAGGTAGAATGATTTATTTAAGCTCCACAGGGCATGGCATCACAAACCGAGCGAAACCCTCCCTTTAGAGGTAGTACAACGATCTGTGACCAACTGTCATCTCCCAGCCTCACCGCCTGCGAGCATTCCAGCTGGTAAAACTAAGAGATAGTAGAAGGTCCGGAACAGGGTAAATTCGAAAAATAACAATACCATTACAAAACAAGCATTGGCATAGCCAATAGGTCTCGCCTTTGGGACATTATAAGTGTTTAGCCATGCAACAGTTGATGTTGTTGCACCAAGGATATTGTGCTGCACAACTAAATACTTATAAGGTCCCAAAAGCGAGACCTATTGGCTATGCCAATGCTTGTTTGTTGTTGTGGCGAGTCTATATTTGTATCAGGAATTCATGTAAATGCTATTTTTCTCGTAATTCTTTTTACCGTGGCTGAAAAATGGTTACTTTTAACATGGCAGGCGCGATGACTAGTGGGTGGGCTGTGCTTGCCCTTTCCTTGGCATGAGCCGGGGTCGGTGGTCACTCTGGATCTTCTGAGTCTTCAGCAAGAGACATGTTTCTAGTGTCAGGCACCGGGAAGCTGCAGCTTAGAAGAGCGGTATGGAGGTTTATAGACTGCACAGTTTGAGGAGTGGGGGCAGGGCACAAGTCGGGGGTACACACGGGTGGACAGCGTCCACCCACTTTTTTCGCAGGGTGGACTCCAGCTGGGCCCATAACAAAGGCCGAATCGGAGGGGCCATCAGGCCTCCTTTTGTTTGAGTCTCCTGGCTGGGAGCAGTCAGGAGCCTCACACCTAGAAGCAAATGCAGCAGAGGGGAAACAAAGGCTCACACCGTTTCACACATACTTTAAAGAGGCAGCTTTTCACTTTATTCAGTCCCTGTTTAGGAGATGTGCATGCGCTGTAAGAACATCAGATGTGTTGATCTTTCCCAGTATTTGCACAAAATAAATAGCATTTATATAGCGCTTACTACCCCTGAGGAGGTGTTGTAATAATTTAAATATCACTATTTTTTCTTTTAAAGCACTATGGGTAGAGGAAGCTTTACTCTGACAAAAAAAAATTGGTTTATGTGAAGCTTACAAAAGTGTGAATCTTCTGCCTAATTCAGGAGGGTTTGCAAGTATACTCGAAATGTGCTCAAATGTAGGCATGATAGACCTGCTAAACATATATGTGAGGGCTTAAGATCTGATGTCACTTCTTGGGATGTCACGCGCTGTGATGTCAGGTGCTGTGATGTCCAGCGCCGCGATGTCAAGCGCCGCGATATCACGCTCCATGATGCCACTTGCATACTGATTAATTAGGTTAGTCCCCCCACTTCTTTTTTTAGGACTTGTGCCCTGAGTGGGGGTGTGGGTTGGGTGGACGGATTTTGTGAAAGTGTTGTGGGTCTTTGGAGTCATTAAAGTTTGTCAGATCTTCGGATGTACCAGAAACGCCAAGTCTCCCTCTGTTGGACTTGGCCCTTTTTGCAGGGTCATCCCTAAACTTTTTGCCTTCTTCCTATATTTTTTCTGACCTGTTGTTGGCTGTTTTATGACTCTGGGCACTTTACCACTGCTGATCAGTGCTAAAGTGCATATGCTCTCCCCATTATAAATTGTGTGATGGATTAGTGACTCCATGATTGGATGATTGGTTTACTTGTCAGTCCCTAGTACAGTGCACTGAGTGTGCCCAGGGCTTGTAAATCCAATGCCGCTGGTGGGCTTGCAGCACTGGTTGTGCCACCCACAGAAGCGGCTTGTAAAATGTGCCTCAGGCCTGCCATTGCAGAGCCTGTGTGCAGCCTAGGGCTGCTATGTCGACTTGGTGAGTACACCCACTTACCAGTCCCTAAACCTTCCCTTTACTGCATGTTGGTCACCCCTAAAGTAGGCCCTAGGGCAGGGTGCAGTGTAAGTATAAGGTAGGACATGCCCTGGTGTGTGTGGCATGTCCTAATAGTGAATTACAGCCATTTTCGTTTTTCACTATTGCAAGGCTACCTGCTCCCCATAGGCCAGAATGGGCAGACTGACTATTACACCTTATAGTCAGAACTGACCCAGGGAACATGGTAGAAGCACAAGTTACTAACTTGTGTAACGATATATCTGTAAGAGACAGTAGTTAGTGATAGATTCCTTACCTTAGAATATCCCCAGGCGTCAGGCTGGATCCGGAAAGTTTTGCGTAGCAGTACCCTTGCGCGTCGGTAGGTGGCGTCGTGCGGCTCCGCGTCCGTCGTCGGCGTCGTGATCGCCGGGATGACGTCGCGGGCAGTACTTAGACGCCGCCCCTGCGCGCTGACGTCAGTTCTGTACACGACTTTCCGCGCCAGGAACGCAGAGCCATGCAAGAAGCTGACACAGGTGTCTGAAAAATACTAGGGCCCTGAAAGGGATGTCCTTAACCCTAGAAATCAGTTCGCAGAACGGGGAGGATGGGTGGGGCGGTAAGGAATCTATCACTAACTACTGTCTCTTACAGATATATCGTTACACAAGTTAGTAACTTGTGCATCTGAAAGAGACACGTTAGTGATAGATTCCTTACCTTAGAATAGATACCCCAGCAATACCAACCCCGGTGGTGGGTCTGCGAACAAAGATCAGACAAGGAAGTCCTGGAGGACAGAACGGCCAAAGAAGCCGTCCCTCCGGACCTGACTGTCAAGGCAGTAATGATTAGTAAACGTGTGCAGCGAGGCCCACGTAGCTGCCTGACAGATAACCGGCAGCGGAACACCGCGGCCCAAGGCCGTGGTAGCAGCCGTTGCCCTGGTGGAATGGGCACGCAGCCCAACAGGAGGCTCCTTCTTGGCCAAAGAATAGCAGGTCTTGATGCACAAGGTAACCCAGCGGGAGATGGTCCTCTTGTGCACCGCCCGACCTTTTTGGCGCCCACGTAGCCAACAAAGAGCTGGTCACCCACCCGGAAGTGTTTTGTGCGGTCGATATAGAAGGAGAGCGCACGTTTTGGGTCCAGACGGTGGAGCCTTTCTTCCTGTCTGGAAGGATGCGGAGGCGGAAAGAAGGTGGGCAAAGTGATGGTCTGCCCAATGTGGAAAGCAGTAACCACCTTTGGCAAGAAGGACGGACGCGTCCGAAGAACAACCTTGTCTGGATGAACAGACAGAAAGGGAGGCTTGCAAGATAGAGCCTGGAGCTCACTCACCCGCCGAGCGGAGGTGATGGCCACCAGAAAGGCTGTCTTCAGAGTCAGAAGACGAAGAGGACAGTTATGCAGAGGCTCAAAGGGAGCGCACATTAAAAGGTAAGAACCAAGTTCAAGTCCCACTGAGGCATTACAAACGGAACAGGAGGGAAGAGGTGAGTAATGCCTTTTAAGAACCTGTTAACAACAGGGGACTTGAACAGGGAGGGCTGATCAGGGAGCCTGAGGAAGGCCGAGATAGCAGAAAGATAACCCTTGATGGTACCCAGGGCAGAACCCTGTTGGGCCAGAGAGAGAAGGAACAGAAGGACCTCAGAAAGAGGGGCAGAAAGGGGATCCACAGCCTTTGCTGTGCACCATGCCACAAATTTGTTCCACCTGCAGGCGTATACCACCTTAGTGGAGGGACGCCTGGCTGCCAGAATCACATCACAAACTTCGGGAGGCAAGTCGAAAGGAATCAACTGCCGCCGCTCAATCTCCACGCAAGCAGGTGTAGACTGGACAGGTTCGGGTGGAGGACCGTCCCCTGCTGCTGCGACAGAAGATCCTCCCGAAGAGGCAGACGGATCGGGGATCTATGCTCATATTGAGTAGCTCGGGATACCAAACTCTTCGAGCCCAGTCCGGAGCCACAAGAATGACTTGGGCCCGGTCGTGCCGAATCTTCTTCAACACTCTGGGTAGAAGTGGTATAGGCGGAAAGGCGTACAACAGACCGGCAACTCCACTCGCGACGAAAAGCGTCGCCGAGCGAGTGCCGCCTTGGAAATTCCAACGCGCAGAACTGATGACATTGCGCGTTCTCTTCGGTGGCGAATAGATCTAACCAAGGCTCTCCCCACTGTAGAAAGAGTCCTTGCGCCACTTCCGAGTGAAGACGCCATTCGTGATCCATCATGCACCTGCGGCTGAGTTCGTCCGCCCTGGCGTTCAGAGAACCTGCCAGGTGTTGAACCATCAGGAACATGCCCTGATGTTCCAGCCATGTCCAGAGGCGCAGAGCCTCCTGACAAAGGGTCCAAGACCCCACCCCGCCCTGTTTGTTGCAGTACCACATGGCGGTGGTGTTGTCTGTGAACACCTGCACTACCTTCCCTTTGACAGAGGGAAGGAATGCCTTGAGTGCAAGCCGGATCGCCCGGAGCTCCAGAAAGTTGATATGGAGCCGGGACTCCGCCGGAGACCAGAGGCCTCTGATCTCCGCCTCTCCCATGTGACCGCCCCATCCCAGAAGGGACGCGTCCGTCACAACTGTATGCTCTGGCTGGGGAAGGGAGAGGGATCTGCCCATGACCCATTGCCGGTTCGAGAGCCACCACTGCAACTGTTTTGCAGTCCCCTCCGAGATCTGGACGTGATCGGACAGGTTGCCCTGGTGCTGCGCCCACTGGAACTTCAGGTCCCACTGCAGAGCCCGCATATGCCATCTGGCATGATTGACCAGCAGGATGCAGGAGGCCATGAGGCCCAGCAGCCTCAGGGTCATCCGTACCGAAACCCAGGATAAAGGCCGAAAGATCGGAATCATAGCCTGAATATCCCGGACTCGCCGTTCGGGAGGATAGGCCCGAAACTGCGTCGTGTCCAGAACTGCTCCGATGAAAAGGAGCTGTGGAGAAGGAATCAGATGCGACTTCGGCACATTGATGGAGAACCCCAGCGAGTGCAGGAGTTCGGCCGTAGTCTGGAGGTGGGAGACGACTGCCTGGGACGAGCCCGCCTTCAGCAGCCAGTCGTCGAGGTAGGGGAAGACTGAGACCCCTGCCCGGCGCAGATGAGCTGCGACCACCGCCATCACTTTCGTGAACACCCGAGGGGCACTTGTAAGGCCAAAGGGGAGCACGGTGAACTGAAAATGCTCGGGGCCTACCGTGAACCGAAGGTAACGCCGGTGGGCCGGCAGGACGGGGATATGGAAATACGCGTCCTGCAAGTCCAACGCTACCAACCAGTCTCCTGGGTCGAGGGCAGTCAAGACCTGAGCTAGGGTGAGCATCTTGAACTTCTCCTTCCGGAGGAAGCGATTGACGTTCCGGAGGTCCAAGATAGGACGCATGTCCTCCTTGTCCTTTTTGGGCACCAGAAAGTAGTGGGAGTAGCAACCACGCCCTACTTCTGGGGTCGGAACATGCTCGATGGCCCTCTTGGCCAAGAGGGCCGTGACTTCCTTCCGTAGAAGCACCAAGTGATCCCCTGACATGCGGTGGAATTGAGGTGGCATGGCTGGGGGTGGTCTCGAAGGGGAGGGAGTAGCCCCTTCGGACAATGTCCAAGACCCACCTGTCCGAGGTGATGGTGCGCCAGTGGGGAAGGTGATGGCGGACCCTGCCCCCTACTGGCGTGCCGTGCACCTGAAAGGAGGGACTAGGAGGGCTTGGAGGCCGCGGACGGGTTGGAGGTGGTGGCCTGACCCGCACGCTGGTTGCCCGATCCGCCACGGCGGAATCCACGTCCTCGGCCACGCGAAGACGCCTGCTGCGCGGGCCGGTGGCTGGGCTGCTGACGTGAAGGGGCGCCCCTACCGTGGCCACGATAGGGGCGAAAAGCAGAAGGCAGCGGAGGGCGTGTAGCAGAAAGGCCCAGGGACTTTGCAGTAGCCCGTGAGTCCTCAAAGCGCTCCAACGCATGGTCTGCTTTGGACCCAAAAAGACCGACTCCATCAAAGGGCATGTCCATGAGAGTATTCTGGACATCCCCTGAAAACCAGTGGTTCTCAGCCAGGCGTGGCGCCGGAGCGCCACCGTCGTTGCAATCGACCTGCCCAGCGAGTCGGCGGTGTCAAGGCCACAACGGATAGTGTATTTGGCCGCATCCCTTCCTTCCGCAATGGCGCGGGAAAGCAGTGCCTGGACCTCCTCAGGGCACTGGGGCAAAACATCCGCCACCGAATCCCACAGGGAGTGGGTATATCGGCCCAAAAGACAAGCGGTGTTAACGGACCGCAAGCCAGCACTGGAGGAAGAAAAACCTTTCTTCCCAAACTGATCCAGGCGTTTGGATTCCCTATCCGGAGGAGCGGTAGGGAAGGCGGTTTGGGAAGCGGAGGCTTGGACAACCAAGCTCTCAGGAGTGGGGTGGACAGAAAGAAACAGGGGGTCGCCCGGAGCGGGGCGATGGCGTCGTGACACGTTCCGATCCACAGGAGCCCCTGTGTTGGGCTTGGACCAGGCGCCCAAAAGAACGTCCGTGAGGGCGTCGTTAAACGGCAGCACAGTCTCCGCAGAGGAGGCTGCCGGCTGAAGCACCTCTGTCAAGATGTTAGTCTTGACCGTCAAAGTAGGGAGCTGGAGACGTAAGGCCCCAGCAGCCCTACGCAACACCGTACCAAAATTGGCCCCCTCCTCCGTAGCCACGGGAGGAGACAGCATGCCAGTGTCAGGAGAAGTATCCAGACCACTGGCCTCCCTAGACTCTCTGTCCAGTCCTCATCATACTGACAGTTGCGTGTTAGAGGGTCATCAGACCCCTCCCAGTCCTCCTGGTCCTCCTCTGGTTCAAAATAAGGAGGAGGAGGGACATTTGGGACCCAAGGTCCCATCGGCGCCGGAGCCGGCGTCGAGCGTCGTCGCTCCGGGACCATGTCCGGAGCCGGAAGGAACTGGGGGACGACGCCGCCCGGAGCCCAGGGCGGCGTCGAGAACGGCACCGGAGACATCGGCGCCGGCGGAGGTGTTGTGAGGTCGACCGGCGTCGATGGGAGTTGTGGAGCCGGGATCGAGGCCGGGGCCGGAGCCGGAGCCGGGATCGAGGCTGGAGGCTCGGGCGACGCCGGGGCCGGAGCCGCCGGTGACGCCGGATCAACCCCATCAGGGCCCGCGGGGCCCGAAGGCGCACCGGAGGGGCCTGAAGGCCCGAAGAGGCGGGCCATGGCCGACAGGAACTCCTGTACCTTGGCCGGATCCGCCCCCGAACCCGGGAAGGGCGGGTATGACGGGGGCGACTCCACAGGCAAGTCCGGGGCCGCGGGGGCGGGGACGGTGCCGGGAGGGGCCTCAGCCGAGTCGCGAGACCGGCGAGGCGAAGTCCGAGAGCGACGATGCTTCTTGGACTTCTTGTGTCGAGACTTACCGGACGAAGAAGACTTCGACGCCGACGACCGGTGTGCACTCCGCGAGCGACCCCTGGACCTCTCACGCGACCGGGGCTTCCGCGGAGCCGAATGCCGGGCCTCGAGGAGCTTTCGAGACCGCTCTCGCAAAGCCTTCGGGTTGAGGGCCTGGCATTCGGGACAAGACTCGGTGTCGTGGCCTCGGCCGAGGCAGAAGAGACACTCCCAATGCGGGTCGGTGACGGACATCATCCGCGCACAGGCGCCGCATCGCTTGAAGCCGGGCATCCCTACGACACCTGAATGGAAAAAGACAGTGAAAAAATCACCAAAAAGTATGGTCAAAAATTGACCAGGGCACTGCTCTTCCCGGATCTGCGCTTACTGGCGCGGAAAAGAAGAACTGACGTCAGCGCGCAGGGGCGGCGTCTAAGTACTGCCCGCGACGTCATCCCGGCGATCACGACGCCGACGACGGACGCGGAGCCGCACGACGCCACCTACCGACGCGCAAGGGTACTGCTACGCAAAACTTTCCGGATCCAGCCTGACGCCTGGGGATATTCTAAGGTAAGGAATCTATCACTAACGTGTCTCTTTCAGATAAACGAATTTAGTATGCCTGAACTCAGAATGATAAAATACATCTTTTAGTGAAGTTGGTTTTAACATTTTTG